>ML104639.1:0-80519 GCA_003697995.1 Taxidea taxus jeffersonii | reverse complement strand
CCCCCCCCCCCCCCCCCCCCCCCCCCCCCCCCCCCCCCCCCCCCCCCCGCTACAGGACTCATATCCCAGGGTCCTGGGATCATGACCTGAGTCAAAGGTAGACGCTTAACCAATGGAGCCTCCCAGGCATGTGGGAGTTTAATTAATTAAGATGTGGGGTTTAATTAATTAATTTATTAATTAAAAAGTTTAATTCCAGTTCAGAATCCTGGGGCAAATTAACACCAGGATCCAAGGAGAGAAGAGTTACAAAGAACTGCTGCTAATGGTCCTCTCATTTGTGGACCTAGCACAACTGATAAATGTTTGTTTGACTAAAGTGCAGTTTTACTTCCATATCTATAATAAAATGGCTTTTGTTTGTGGAGATATTTCCTTTCTCCAGCATCACTTGCTAACACCAATTCCTATACTGAAAACAAGGTCCTTGGTCAAGGTTTAATCTCTGATTCAGGAACATGAACCCCCTTTTTTGTTTTCTGTGTGTCTGTTAGATCTGGCCTCCATATTAAGAACATCTTTCTCTTATATGGCATGTGGAATTCAACTTGGTGTGGAAACAAGAAAGCATTAAATCATCTGTTGAAAATCCTAAGAAATTCAAAAGTCAAAACATGCTACATGAGGCATTTTGGTTTGGAGTATACATCTATCCCACTTGTGAGATATTATAATGTGTGATGCTATGTTGAGATTAATTCAGGCTCATGTGACTGGTTGGGTCTGGCAAGGCTTGCTTTAAATGTGGAGTTAAAAAATGTATTTCCAGATCCAAATATATTTGTAGATAATATATAGCTAGCTATGCCAAAACCATTTGCATTTTAAAAATACAATTTAAAAAATATTTAGCTCTCCAATGAGAGGTGGTTAGAACAATGAGGAGTAATTTGTTGTATGAGAGCAGTGCACTAAGACTTGTAAAATCTGTTCCATATTAGTTCTGGGCACTTGGACAGAAGACAATACTTTGAGTCTTCACTTTAAATGTCAACAGGATGAATGATATTTTCCCTAAGTACCTGTGATATAGAAAGACCAAAATGTGATGATGTGCTTGATAAACTATGAAGTTTTATACCTTATTTACCAGTAATACTTACAGAACTTTATGAAACACTACGCTAGGATTAATGGGTTTTGTATAAACAAAGATAAATAATACACCTGCTTTCTAAGAATTTGTGATCTTATATGGTCAGTGTACAGGAAAACAGACATGTGAAGAAAAAATACAGCTTATTGCAAGTATTTGTGAACAGGATACAGTAGAAATTTTAAGTAGTCAATTTAGTTGGAGGAATCAGGAAAGGATTTCCACAAAAAGTGATCTGAGTAGATGTTTCTAGACTGAGGGAAATAGGGGAATGCTGTTGGTAAATATTCTTCCAAGCTGAGGCCAACATAAACAAAGGAGCATAAGGATGAAATAGCGTGGCTCATTAGAAGAACTATAAAACTACATATGTAGTTTTTGTTTTTCTGCTCTTGACTAATTTGTATCAGATACATTAATAGATACGGTGAGGATATTCAGTCAAATACCAATAAGATCAAGGGGGTGATGAAATATTTATGAGAGTACATAGAATATATATCAACTTTTATTCCTGTCTTCTCTGGATATATTCTAAATGGCAACCAATAGTGCAAGTATGAGATTTAGAAAGGATTTCATGATATGATATAGAATTTTGGGCAGGGTCTCAAGAATGGTAGGTGTATAAAAGACATCATTTGTTACATTTGCTAGAAGTGTATTTAGAAATAAAGTGATTTTCAAGGCATTCATTTACTACAACTATATATGAGGAAAAACATGAAATTATGAATTAAAAAATACTCATTACCAACAATAAATTTAAAGTGTGATGAATATTTTCTCCTCCTCGTGCAGCTGCTCATAGTGTCTCCCACAAAACAGTTCAAATAAAATATTTTTATACTTGGTGTGTGAAAAATGACCTATGGAATCTTGTTCAATTGCATCATACATCTAACAGGTGGCAGACATTTTTACTTAAAAATCCCTTCCTGTGTAGATTATTGAACTTCCCATTCTGACCATGTTTTCCAAGTCTCAGGGGATTCTATATATTATAACAGAGTCCATTTCTCAAAGAAATAGGGCCATATTGTCTACCATCTGCATTTCTGATCTCATTTTCCAGAAAAATACTCATTTTAATTTGTCCCCTGAGATCTAAAAATTCTCCAAGAATTCTCCATCCCTTCCTCATGAGCACATATCCACCTAATTATACTTCCATTCTATTACTGGTAGTTCTCTAGTCATCCTTCTTAGTTCTTTCCCTTTTTTTTTTCTTTAAAGATTTTATTTATTTATTTGACAGAGATCACAAGTAGGCAGAGAGGCAGGCAGAGAGAGAGAGAGAGGAGGAAGCAGGCTTCCCGCTGAGCAGAGAGCCAGATGCGGGGCTCGATCCCAGGACCTTGAACCCAGGAACCCTGGGATCATGACCTGAGCTGAAGGCAGAGGCTTTAACCCACTGAGCCACCCAGGTGCCCCCCCCCTTTTTTTTTACTTGTTTGGGTCACTTTGTTATATCCCCAGTTTTCATCTGAGTGGACTTTGGTCACAACTGAGTCACTGAGTTACTTCCTTTCCTAAAATATCATATTGAAAACAAAATTATTGGAAAGATTGAAAGGAAGTGTGTCATTTTCAACTGGTAGGGTCAAGTTTTCTGTTAGGATTTAAAGTCCTTTACATTTTATTTTCTCTTCTTATGTTAACCTTTTGGAGATAAAGTTAGGGAGAGGTACATCTCAAAAATGAGAACTTTGTTAAGTGACAATTATAGTTTCTCTAATATTTTTATGAAGATCAATTTCTGCTATTATTTTCAAATTAATTTTAGAACATTTTTCCATATCATATACGTGCCATATTATATTACATAATTTATTGTATATATTTGCCATATTGTATCTATCCATCACATTGAACTTTATTTGTAAGTCAAAGAAATCCTTTAGATGAACATAAAAATTTTTAATTGAAGAATAAGGCAGACATTTATCCAAGAGAGCTGTCTCATCAAACTCAAAGATCATTTCAATCTCACAAGGGACCTGAATCAGGAACTAGAGGATGTCAAGAATCAAAGTTATTTTCTCTGTGTGACATGATTATTTTTCTTTGCTTCTCTGCCTTTGTGTCACAATTTTGTTTCCTCCAAATGTTATGTTCTGTTCTGTGTACATAACAGAAAATGCCTGCTTTAGCCCTTCATAATATCCCATGCCATGAGTACAACAGAATCTATGTTATTCTGTAAGCCAATTTCAATAATGAAATATTGACAATAATTTAGAATTTAGATATGGAAAGGAAAATTTCAAAAGTAGGGGCAGAATTGAAAATAAGCAGGGAAAACTTTTAACAGGAATAAAATATGGAATAATTATAAATTTGGAATAAATTATAAATTTATAAAAATCTGTGATGAGATGGTTTTAAATGCTAATCAGTTTAGGTTTGGTGAGAGTAAAGTTCACTTAGAAGGGTAGTACCATGATTACTTACAGCACTGCTTATAGTAGCATGTGAGCAGAGAGCCTAGCCACTGTCTCTGCCTGTCTTCTGAACAAAACAGGTTAGCTCATCTGGTCAGGGAATTCATGTGTGGTTCTGCCTGATTTGGGTTCCTAAACAAGCCCATTCTGCCATCCTGTTTAACCAGTGAAGCTAATTCATAACCCCACTTATTATTGAGTATACATATCTAGTCTCACCTGACTGAGAAGCCTGGCCAGAGAATCCAGGGAACCAGAGTCCTTTCTCTAGCCATGCTCAGGCAGAGAACAAAGCCAGCCCTAAAATAGATACCTGATAGCAAGTGTTCTATCTGCCCAAGGATACAACGAGTTGAGCCATCCAGAACCCCAACCTGAGTTGCCTGATGAAGGTCTCTGCTAAAGTGAAACCAAGAACCTGAGAAAGGATACCACTTACTCAAATATATGATACCAAGGTAGGAAACTACAGACCACAAAAATAAGTTACATGTAACGTTACCAAAGGTAACTTATATAGCTCCAATAACTGACCCTAAAGGAATGAAGGTATAAGAACTATCAAAGAATTCAGAAAAAATTATCTTAGAGGAATTCAGTAAACTTTAAGGACACAGAGAAAGTTAAAAACAAGACTAATAATGCACGAAAAAAATGAAACAAAATAAGTCATTATATAATGATAAAAGGGTCAATCCATCAAGAAGCTAGAATTATAAATATGTACACACTAAACACTGAAGCATCTTAATATATAAAGCAAATACAACAGAAATAAAAGGAGACAAACAGCAATGCAATAGTTAGGAACTTTAATATTCCACTCTTAACAATGGATACATTAACAAGATAGTGTCAAGAAGAAAACAGACTTAAACAGCACTATAGACCAAATGGACTTAAGAGACAAATACAAAACATTTCATGGACACCTGGGTGGCTCAGTGGGTTAAGCCTCTGCCTTGGGCTCAGGTCACGATCTCAGGGTCCTGGGATCGAGCCCCACATCGGGCTCTCTGCTCAGCGGGGAGCCTGCTTCCCTCTCTGCCTGCCACTCTGTCTAATAAATAAATAAAGTCTTTAAAAAAATACAAAACATTTCATACAATGAAAGCAGAATACATATACTTCTCACAAATTCATGGAACATTTTCTAGAATAGACCATATGTTAGGCTACAAAACAAGTCCTAGCAAATTTAAGACTGAAGTCATACTAAGTATATTTCTTGACCATATGGTATGAAATTAGATATCAATAGAAGGAAAACTGGAAAATTTGCAAATATGTGTAAATTAAACAAGACTCTCCTGAAAGACCAATGGATCAAAGAAGAAACTCAAAGGAAAAGGTATCTTGAGGCTAAGGAAAATAGAAATATATTGGTTTAAATCACAGCCTTTTAATTCACCCCTTGTAATTAATTTCAATGTTTTAGTTTATATTTGCAGTTTAAAATTATTGTATATCCTTACATACTTAAGCAGGTGAAATTTTTCATGTGTAATTATGCTTAATTAACACATAGATGTGTTTCATTTACTATGAATATCTTTCTAAGTATTTTAAGAATTATAAAGATAAATTAGAATGAATCCTCCTCTTAAAGTGTATACAGTATCTTAAGGAAAATAAGATCTGCATAAATAAAATTAGTACAAAGTAGATACCGAAATGTGCTACAAAACATAGAGTGATAACAGAACAGAGAGGATTTCAACTCTCCTGGAAGCATAAAAACATGCCCTTCGAAAATACCATCTATAAGCATGTTTTTGAAGGGTAGGTACGATTGTGATTGGTGATGAATTAAGAGCTTTCTGGTTAAGCAGAATGAGCAAAGGGGTGGGATTCCATGGGAGAAAAAATGAACTAGTAGTTCAAGCAAACATGGGAAAAAGGTAAGGTTGGAAGTTTGATTAGATCAATACCATGGTGTGCTAGAGCTGGCTGGTATTGCCTCTGAGAGCTGTTAAATTTTCAAGAATTTTGTTAGATAGCTGACATCATTTTGGTAACATAAAATTAGCCCTGATAGTAGGAGTATTTACACATGGAAATTGTTAAATGCTACAAATCAGGGCTAGGACTTCTTTTATTTGGAAAGTCTGTTAAACATTAACTGGCATACCACTAGATCCATCTGGGCTTGAATGGCTGATTCTCAATATAATTCATTTTATAATACTGGATTTTGATATATGTTTTACTACTTTGTAAAAGACACTTTTGGAAAAGAAAATGGTTAGTTAGGTATAAGGAAGAGGTAAATATAAGAAAGTTACCTGAAAACAGGAACATTTTTATTATGGGAGATAAAAGCCATAAAATCATCTATCACATTAAATAGTTCCAAGATGGAATAAAAGATGATTGGTGATGTAGGACTCATTGATGTGATTGAAGAATCTAACATATATAAATATGACAAGTTTTAACAAAAAGCAAAGAGCATTAGTTATTGCAGTAAGTGAACAGTTCATTATAAAAGCCCACTGGTTTGACAATACATAGTTCACATCACTGCTAGTCTTAGAGGAGAGGGAATGAGCTACTGTAAGTGGTTTCATCTTAATAATGACTAAGGGAGGGAGGGCAAGCTTCTGCATGATATATTCCCCTCTCTCCTCACTATTAGAACTTCATGTACAACAAGGCTCCTCACATCACTAGAGCTTAAAGGAATCCCTGGAACAGGGCAATAACTAGCAATTACTAAATTGAACCAGTAATCAAAAATCTCACAAAAAACAAGAGCCCAGGACTAGATGGCTTCTAGGGGAATTCCACTAAATATTTAGAAATGGAAGGAAAACTTCTAAACTCATTCTAAGAGGCCAGAATTACCCTGATATTAAAACCAGATAAAGACTCCACTAAAAAAACAAAACAAAAAACAAAACAAAACAAAACAAACAACTACAGGCCAATATCCCTGATGAACATGGATGCAAAAATCGTCATAACACCAGCAAACTTAATCCAACAATACATTAAAAAAAATCATCCACCACAATCAAGTGGGATTTATTATTGCCTTGCAAGGTGGGGGGAGTTTCAATATTTACAAAATCAATGTCATATACCACATTGATGAAATAAAGGTTAAAAACCATCCAATTATTTCAATAGATGTAGAAAAAGCATAAAACATCCATTCATGATGAAAACCCTCAAAAAGGTAGGTTTAGAGGGAATATCCCTCAACATAATAAAAGCCATCTATGAAAAACCCACAGCTAATATCATCCTCAATGAGGAAAAACAGAGATCTTCCTCTACAGTTAGGAACAAGATAGGGATGTCTACTCTCACCACTGTTATTTAACATAGTACTAGAAATCCTAGCCTCAGCAGTCGGACAACAAAAAGAAATAAAAGGCATCACAATTAGCAAGAAAGAAGTTAAACTTTCACTACTTGCATATGGCATGATTATTACATAGAAAACCCCAAAAGACTCCACCAAAAAACTGCTAGAACTGATAAACGAACTCAGTTGTAGGATACAAAATCAATATGGGGAAATATGTTGCATTTCTATACAACAATAATGAAGTAGCAGAAAGAGAAATTGAAGAATTGCTTCCATTTACAATTGCACCAGAACCAATAAGAAACCTAACCAAAGAGGTGACAGACCTGTATACGGAAAACTATGAAACACTGATGAAAGAAATTGAAGAGGACATATGATATTGAAAGACTTTCCATTTTCATGGATTGGAAGAATATTGTCAAAATATCTGTAATACAGAACAATCTACACATTTAATGCTATCCCCATCAAAGTACTAATAGCATTTTTCATAGAGTTAGAACAAACAATCCTAAACTGGAACCACAAGAGACATCAAATAGCCAAAGCAATCTTGAAAAAGAAAGCAAAGCTGAAGACATAACAATTCCAGACTTTATGATATTACAAAACTGTAGTGATCAAAACAGTATAGTACTGGCACAAAAATAGACCCATAGGTCAATAGAACACAATAGAAAACCCAGAAAACCCACAATTATATGGCCAATTAACCTTTGATTAAGCAGAAAATATCCAATGCAAAAAAGACAGTCTCCTCAACAAGACGGTGTTGGGAAAACTGGACAGCAATATGCAGAAGAATGAAACTAGACCACTTTCTTACACCATATGCAAAAATAAATTTAAAATGGATTGAAGACCTAAATGTGAGACCTGAAACCATAAAATCTTATAAAAGAGCATAGGCAGTACCTCTTTGACATTGGCTATAGCAACTTTTTTCTAAACAGATCTCTTGAGGCAGGGAAAACAAAAACAAAAATAAACCTTTGAGAATTCATCAAGATAAAAAGTTCCTACTCAGCAAAGGAAGCAATCAACAAAACTAAAAGGCAACCTACAGAATGGGAGAAGATATTTGCTGTATCTGATAAAGAGTTAGTATACAAAATTTATAAAAACTTATAAAACTCAACACTCTAAAAACATAATTCAGTAAAAAAAATGGGCAGAAAACATGGACATTTCTCTAAACACAGCATATAGATGGCCAACAAGACACATGAAAAGTTGCTTATCAGCACTTATCAGGGAAATGCAGACCAAAACTACAATGGGATATCACTTTACACCTATAGAATGTCTAAAATCAACAATGGAAGTAACAGGTGTTGGTGAGGATGTGGAGAAAAAGGAACCCTCTTACACTGTTGGTAGGAATGCCAACTGGCACAGCTACTCTGAAAAACAGTATGGAGATTCCTGAAAAAGTTAAAAATAGAACTACTCTATGATCCAGCAATTGCAATACTAGGTATTTACCTACAGACTACAGAAGTACTAATTCAAAGAGATACAGGCAGCCTGATATTTATAGCAGCATTATCTACAATAGTCAAATTATGGAAACAGCCCAAGTGTCCATGAATAGATGAATGGGTAAAGAAGATGTGGTATGTTTGTACACATGCGCGCACACACACACACACACACACACACACACAGAGGAATATTTTTTAGCCATCGAAAAGTGAAATCTTGCCATTTGCAGTGACATGGGTGGAGTTAGGGGTATACTGCTAAGTGAATCAAGTCAGTCAGAGAAAGATATACCATATGATTTCACTCATATGGAATTTTAGAAATGAAACAAATGAATAGGGGGGAAAGAGGAAAACCAAGATACAGACTCTTAACTGTAGAGAATAAACTGGTGGTTTCCAGAGGGGAGGTGGATAGTGGATGGGTTAAATAGGTGATGGAGATTAAGGAGTGCACTTATGATGAGCACTTCATGTTCTATGGAAGTGTTGAATCACTATATTGTACACCTGAAACTAATATTACTATGTTAAATAACTGGACATTGAACAAAAACTTAAAAAGAATCCCAGTGGTTTTCCTCTAGACTGCTGGGTGCAGCCACTGTGGAAAAGAGTATGGAGATTCCTTCTAGCAATTAAAAATACAGATAATATATGATCCAATAATTCTAATATTGGGTATTTAACCAAAGAAAACAAAAACACTAATTCAAAAAGATATATGCACCCTTATGTTTATTCTAGCATTATTTACAATAGCTAAGATATGGAAGCAATCCGAGTGTCTATCCAGAGGCAAATGGGTAAGGAAGTGTGTACATGTATATTGAATACTACTCAGTCATAAAAAAGAATGTGATCTTGCCACTTGCAACATGTATGGACCTGGATGGCATTAAGCTGAGTGAAATAAGTCAGAGAAAGACAAATACCATCTAATTTCACTGATATGCAGAATCTAAAAAGCAAGTCAAACACAACAAACAAAAAAACAGAAATAGAACCATAAAAATAAGGAACTGGTGATTTCCAGAGGGGAGGAGGTAGGAGAATGGGCAAAACTGGAGAAAGAAAGTGGGAAGTATAGACTCCAGTTATAGAATAAATAACAGGGATAAAAGGTACAGCAAAGGAATATAATCAATGCTACTATAACAACATTGTATGGTGACAGACGGTAGCTATAGTTATGGTAAACGTAACATATAGAATTGTTGAATTCTATGTTGTACACCTGAAACTAATGTAACAGTGTGTGTCAACTATACTTCAATTAAAAACAAAATTACTGGTTCACGCATTCCTGGATATACTTTAATGTTTTTAGAAAATAAAAGAAAGATGAATGTATCTTTATTAAAAAGAACATTGACTTATTCCCAGAAGTTAGTTTAAGGACTGCATAAGACAAAGGCTTTCAAATGTTTTGAGGATATATTTTTATCTTTCTCTTTTAATGCTTAAGGAACAAATGAACAATGTATTATCACAACTAGTATCCTGAATTAAGTACTAGAGAAGTTAGGGCTCAAGGCTTCTTAACCTTGAATACTTATAATTTTGGAGCTTTTATTTTTTTATTTTTTAAAAAGACTTTATTTATTTGTCAGAGAGAGTGAGCACAGGCAGACAGAGTGGCAGGCAGAGGCAGAGGGAGAAGCAGGGTCCCTGCTGAGCAAGGAGCCGATGAGGACTCGATCCCTGGACGCTGGGATCATGACCTGAGCTGAAGGCAACCGCTTAACCAACTGAGCCACCCAGGTGTCCCACTTTGGAGCTTTTAAAAAAATATAATGGTCAGTCCCTATTCTTAAAGATGATGATTTGATTGATCTGGTGTAGAGCCTGGCTATCTGCATGTTGTAAAAAGTTCTCCAGGTGATTCTAGTGATTCAGCCCAGTTTGGAAACCACTGTGTTATTTGCTCTAAGAATGGATTTGTGTCTGACATCTGGGATTTGAACACTGCCCCTGAGCATGAGACAATTACAACTTCCACCGTACCATTCTGTGAGACAATTAAGTAATGACAAGTTACCATAGGAAGTTAGGAATGCAGGCAGTATTATTGACAGGGAAAATTTTTCTAAAAACCTCATCCTACTTGAGAAGTAATGGGATATCCCAAAGATGACATTTTGGACAAAAGTACTACAGCAAGAAAGACATTATAAAGCAAAGGAAGAATGAGATTTACTCATCAGAACTGCCACTAATTCCAGGAAAAGTTAAGGCTAATTTTTTTAAGTCATAATGAAATAAAATTCTATATGCATAGTAATTGTTAAGTAGAGTAACAGCATTCAAACTTTTTAAATGCATGATTTTTCTTTGATTTGAAAATCTGTTTTGCTTTATATTGGCTTTGGTAAATATCTTACTATTAAATCTGTATGAAATGACAAAATGGCCTGTTAAAAAAGGGATAAAGAAAAAACAAAATAATTGTTTTCTTGTCCTTGTCTGATAATTTTGACATCTATGTCCATTCTGATTTGGTTTCAATTGATTTTTATTATGGGTCATATTTTCTTCTTTACATGTCTATAATTTTTAATTATATTCATATTGTAAATTTTATTTCAGTTGCTAGTTATCCTTTGTAGTCATATACTTTTTTTTTTTACTTTATTTAAGCTTTATTTAAACATATGATGTAACCCCACCACCCTCACCCAACCCCTCTTCCCCCCACCCCCCTCAGTTTGTTTTATGACATTAAGAGTCTCTTTTGGTTTTTCTCCCTCCCGATCCCATCTTCTTTCATTTTTACTTTTCCTACCACCTTAACTCCCACCCCCGTTGCATCTCCACTTCCTCATATCAGGGAGATCATGTGGTAGTTGTCTTTCTCCAGTTGACTTATTTCGCTAAGCATAATACGCTCTAGTTCCATCCATGTCATAGTCATATACTTTTGAATTTTGTTTTAGGATGCAGTTAAGCTACACAGAAAGAGCTTGGTCCTTTTGTGTCTTCCTTTTAAAATTAGTTAACAAAAGTAAGAGCCACATTTAGTCTTGGACTGATTATTTTCTGCTAGGGAGGCAGGAATCTTGAGTACTCAAACCAGTTTTCCAGGAATTATGATTTTTTTTTCCTGTTTAAAGAGAACAAGTGCTATTCCTGGCCTTGAATGAAGATCACTAGGATTCCTCTAACAAAGCCAATTTATTCTTTTTTCAATGTACTCTTAATTTATTTGTATTTATAGAAGCTTCTCTACAATATAGTCTAAGTATTTTTTTTATTTAAGCTTTTTAAATTTAAACATATAATGTAACCCCACCACCCTCTCCCCCCCCAACCCCCTCAGTTTGTTTTATGACATTAAGAGTCTCTTTTGGTTGGTCTCCCTCCCAATCCCATCTTGTTTCATTTTTTCTTTTCCTACCACCTTAAACCCCACCCCCATTGCATCTCCACTTCCTCATATCAGGGAGATCATGTGATAGTTGTCTTTCTCCAGTTGACATTAGTCTAAGTATTTTAATCTTAAATTCATAGTCCACTACTGTATGGTTACAATCATTTGAGCTTTATCAATTTTGTTACATCTTAAAGCACTTCAGGTGGATTCTCCCCTTTCTGAAAATTGTTCTTCCTGTTCTCATTTCTGTGTCTTTATTCTTGCTATTGTGTATAAGAGATAGTGACCACCACAAAATAAAAGTCTATGAATGGTAGATACTTCCTTTTCTCCTCAAGAAACTGTCCTATTGCCTCATCTGTACATGTTGAAATCATCCTGCATCTCAAGATCCAGTTCTTCAGGAAGCTTCAGTGCTTTCAATTGGAATAAATTTCATCTTTTTCTCCATGAATCTTCTGATATAATTTCAAATTTTATATTGTACTAAAATTGGTTAATGTTTTGACAAATATTTAATTCCTACTATGTGTTCTCTACTGTTAAGTTATAGCATATTCTAGGATAGGAACTGAGTATTAATAATTTTTGGGTCCCTTGGGATGGATAAAGCAAAATACCCAGGAAAGCAAGCTTTTAATAAATACTTGATTTGGTGGCTACTTGCCTTTAGCTGGCTACACTTACTCTTATCAGATTCTGACAGGCTTCTCTTATATTACTCAGGAGCATTATTAATTACATTTAAATGAATAAATCACTGCATCTTCTCACAGGAAGCATACTTAACTGACTATGTGAAAAGCAGATTAATCACAAATCAATGACTGCATATTTTGGAACTTCTGCTCTAGTAACTTTTAATGTGTTCACATTTGAAATGACTATTTTTAGTCACTATGTCAATGCATTCTGCCATTCCTAATCATCAGTCACAGAGACCTCTTGTTGCATCCTAATTTATTGCTCTAGAAGACAGTTTATTTTGGATTCTTTAGGGTTTTTACCTTCCTTCCCTCCAAAGTTACATAGTCTATATTTTAGGATACTATGATTTATATGCCATTTTTACATAATGGGATAATAAACAATCAGAATTTTAATTTTAATTAGTCTATGATTAAATGCAGACAAAGCAAAGTCTGTCCAGGCAGAAACCTTGTAATCTGACACAAGAGCTTCACAAACATGGACAAAGTACAGACCCTAGAGGAAGGTGGGAGTCAACCTGGAGCTAAGCAGGGGAACATGTAACATCACTGCTCTCTGATTTGATTCCTAAGGGCATTTCACAATGAATCATTGAGAAATTTCCCACTCATTACAGTCTTGTGACATTTAGGAGAAAACTAGAAATAGGCTTGTGATTTCTCTATTTAAATATTACCCTCTAATTTTATGAGTTATGGGTTCCCTCATTAATTTTATAAGGAAATCTAAAGTAGGGCTAGTTGACAGGAAAACACTTGGAAATAAGCCACTTTGTCTGTGTTTTGGGGAGCCATGATGAGTAAAAAAGCTACAATATGACTGCAAGGACATTTTAGTGCTTTGTAAATAATTAAGTAATTTGTAGTGAAAGAGAGTTCCAACAAAGAAAAAAGTATTTTGATAGTCAAAAACTCAGATTTGAATGAATCACAAGCTGGACTCACTCACACAGAAATAAAGAGCACTAGAAATGGTAATGACAGGGGTAGATATAAAGGTTTTTTAAATTATTTATAGCCCTGTAAAAGATAATCAACTGTTTAAATTTACCAAAAGATTGCAAGTTTTTTTTTTAATATTTTTAAAAAATTCTATTTATTTGACAGACAGAGATCACAAGTAGGCAGAGAGGCAGACAGAGAGAGAAGCAGGCTCCCTGATGAGCAGAGAGCCCAATGCAAGGCTCCATCCCAGGACCCTGGAATCATGACCTAAGCTAAAGGCAGAGGCTTAACCCACTGAGCCACCAGGCACCACTATTGTAAGGTTTTTAACATACAGAAGTAGAATATGTGACAACAAAATCACAGAGGCCAGGAAAGGAAGGGAAGAGAATGTAATTATGAGGTTCTTTTGTGATATGTGAACTAGAATAATGTCACCTGAAGTAAATGGTGGTAAGTTAAAAAATGTGCCATAAAAGAACCTAGATGTCCATCAACAGATGAATGGATAAAGAAGATGTGGTATATATATACAATGGAATACTATGCAGCCATCAAAAGAAATGAAATCTTACCATTTGCGACGACATGGATGGAACTAGAGGGTATTATGCTTAGCGAAATAAGTCAATCAGAGAAAGACAACTATCATATGATCTCCCTGATATGAGGAAGTGGAGATGCAATGGGGGTGGGGGCTAAGGGGGTAGGAAAAGAAAAAATGAAACAAGATGGGATTGGGATGGAGACAAATCAAAAGAGACTCTTAATGTCATAAAACAAACTGAGGGGGGTCGGGGGGTTGGGAGAGGGTGGTGGGGTTACATTATATGTTTAAATAAAATAAATAAATAAATAAATAATTTTTAAAAATGTGCCATAAATCTTAAAATGACCATTAAAATTACAAAAACAAAGACTGTAGCTAGGCAGAAAAAGAGAAAATAAAATAAAAGCCCTCAATCCTAAAAGTAGTAGAAAAATAGGGCAAACTGAACAAAAAGGACAATTAGAAAATGAATAGTGACATGGTAGATTTAAGTCCAACCAAATCAAGAATCATTTTAAATGTAAAGATTTTAAACTCCCCAATTAAAAGGCAAAAAAAATGGACAGATTGGGTAAAAAACAATATCCAATTATGTACACTCTGTAAGAAATCCACTTTAAATATCATGACCCACATAGGTTAAAATTGAAAAAATGGGACAAGGTTTACCTGGCAGACACTAATGAAAAGAGCTGGAGTGGCTCTATTAATATTAGACAAACTATTTCAGAACATAAAAATAATACCAGGGATAAGAGGACTATTTCACTATGATAAAGGGAATGACTTCTTCAGGACAACATAACAATCCTAAACATTTATTCACCTAATAATAGAGCTTCAAAATATACAAGACCAAACTGACAGAATAGCAAAGTGATACAGGCAGATCTATAATCTTACTCAGGGATTCAACTTCTTTTTTTTAATACTTCACAGGATAAAGAGATTAAAAACCTAAGAATATTAAAGTGTTAATAACACTAACAATCAGGTTAATCTAATCAACTTTCATAGAGCATGCAAAAAAAATCAGAATATGCATCCTTTAAGGGTACACTATACATTTACCCAAATAGACCATGTTCCGAGTCAAAAGGCAAGACTTAATTTTAAAAGTATTCAAGTCATACAAGTATGTGTTGTCAGACCACAACTGAAAAATCTCTGTAAAATCCCTGAATATTTCAAAATTATAAATGTAGTTCCCAGTAATCTGGGGGTCAAAAAACAACTAAATGAAAATGAAAATATGGCATATCAAATTTTTGAAGTACAGTTAAAATAATATTTAATGGGAAATTTATGGCACTATAATTGGAAAAAAACTGAAATTCTACTTTCATTTTATGAACTAGAATAAGAGCAAATAACACTCAAAGTATTTTGTTATGAAACAAACTAAAAATGGTGAAAATTAATAAAACCAAAGGCTGATTATTCGAGATGAATAAAATTAAACTTTTAGCCAGCATGATCAGGAATATCAGACTGAAGATATAAATTACCAGTATAAGGATTGAGAGAGGTGTCATCATTTCAGAATTCACAAATACTAAAAGGGCAATAAAGAAGGATTATTTTAAAAACAGGTTAATAAGTTTTGCAACTTACAGGAAATGGACAAGTATCTTTCAAAGACTGAAATGACCAAAACTTACCCAAGAAGAAACAGGTAACTCAAATAGCCCCACATTGAATAAAGTAATTGAATTTTTAGTTAAAATTCTTCCCACACAGGACTTGCAGACCCAGATAACTTGACTAGGAAATTATATCAAACATTTAATCAAGAAATACCAATACTGTATATGCTCTTTCAGAAAATTAGAAAATAGCATGTTTCCCATAAATCCTACAGTGACAGCATTATTCTGACATTGAAACTAGTCTAAGATTTCACAAGAACATTGCCCTCCAATATCCAAGAGCATGGGTGCAAAAATTCCTAATCAAATTTTGGTCAAATCCAACAATATGTAATAATGATAATACATCAAAATTATATAGGATTGATCCCAAGAAAACAAGGTTGTTTTAAAATTTGATAATCTAATTTACTGAGTTATCAAACTAACAAAAGAATAAGTGTGACCATCTCATTAGATGTAAAAAGTCTTTGACAGATCCAATACCTAGTACTGATGAAAAAAAATTCTCAGCAAACTAGGACTAGAAAGAAATATCATCAACCTACTATGGACATCTATAAAATACCTACTGGTACATGCTACTTAATGGCGAAATACTGAATTATTTCCCCATAAGATCAGGAAAAAGGTAGGGATATTCAGTCACCATTTGTACTTAACAACATGCTCAAACTTTCAGTGCACTACAACAGGAAAAAAGTAATAGGCGTTAAGATTGGAAAGGAAATAGCAGACCTGTATTTGCAGAGAAAAATCATCATCTACAAAGAAAATTCTACCAGTTCTACAAATACTAGAATTAATAAGTGAGTTTAGCAAGGTTGTAGGATACAAGATTAATACACAGAATTTAAGTGCATTTTTATATGTCACAATTGTAAATTAAAACTAAAACTCCATACAATCTATAACAACATCCCCAAATATGAAGTACTTTTAGGATAATTTTCAAAAGAGATGGAAGAATTTTACAATAAAAACTATAAAATATTGCTGAAAGAAATTTTAAGAAATATGGAAAAAAATGGAGATAGCATGTTAATAGTTTGGAAAACAATGTTCAGATGTCAAATCTCTCTAAATTGATCTATATATTCAATGTGATCACTGTCAAAATCTCATCAGGTTTTTAGTAAAAATTGACAAGCTATAAGATTCATATAGAAATATTAAAAAATCTGGAATAACTACAATGACTGAAAAAGAGGAGCAAAAGTAGAGAACTTACACTACATGACTAATAATTTTTATAAAGCTACAAAAATCAAAACAGTGAGATATTGGCTTCAGGATAAAAAAATGAATCTAGAAATAGATTCATGTATTTATAGTTAATTGATTTTTGACAAAGACTCAAAGGCAATTCAATGAACAGATAGTCTTCTCAATAAATGGTGCCTAACAGTTGGATTATCCCTATGCAATAAATGTACTTCAGTGTCTCACTCCCACCATGCATAAAAATTAAGTAAAAATGGGGGATAGATCTAAGCATATAACATCTAAAAGAAAACATAGAAAGGAGAATTTTAAAAGGGCATGAAGAAACTTTTGGGGTGAGCGATAGGTTTATTATCTTGATTGAATGTTTATTACCTTGATTATGGTAACAGTTTCATGAGTATATAGTTGTGCACACATATATTATTGTATACTTTAAACATGTAGTTAATTGTTTTGTCAATTATACCATAAAGTTCTAAAAAAAAATCCTGTTAGTTTATTTTCATGCCTGTTAAGATTTGCATCAAAATCTGACTCAACAGACTTAGGTTTTCAAATCAGTAAAATTCAAAATTATATATTCATATTCTCATAATTGGTTAAGATTCTACAACATTGGCTTAGGTAAAGTTAGGTGAAGATATAACACTAAAACCATGATCTATTAAGACATCATTGATAAACTGAACTTTAACAGAATGAAGAATGACAGCTTTTAGAAAGACACTATTTAGAGAATGAAAACACAAACCAGGGTGGGAGAAAGCATTTGCAAATCACATATCTCATGAAAGAATCTGTATCTAGACAGTATAAAACAACTTTTTTTTTCATTCCAAAGATTTTATTTATTTATTTGTTAGAGAGAGAGAGAGAGAGACTGAGAGAGAGAGAGAGAGCACAGGCAGACAGAGTAGCAGGCAGAGGCAGAGGGAGAAGCAGGCTCCCCGACGAGCAAGGAGCCCTATGCGGGCCTTGATCCCAGGACGCTGGGATCATGACCTGAGCCGAAGGCAGCCGCTTAACCAACTGAACCACCCAGGCATCCCTATAAAACAACTTTTAAAACTAAAAAAACCCACTCAAAATGGGCAAAATATCTCAGCATATACTTCAAAGAAGATATACTGAAGGCAAATAAATACATTAAAATACTAAATATTAATATTCACTAGGAAAATGTAAAATACAAACAGTGAGATACACTACACTTAGAACAAACGTGTAATATTAAGACTGATTTTGCCAAGTATTGGAGAAACTGGAACTTTCTTACAATGCTGGTGGAAATGTAGAAGAGCACAACGACTTTGAAAAAAAAACTTGTAAGTTTTTTAAAATTAAGCTTAAATCTATCATATGGTATACACATTCTACTTTTCTATTTATTCATGAGAAGACTATGGCCTTTAAAAGGATTGTACATGGATGTTCATAACAACTTTACCTTTAAGAGCCAAAAACTAGAAACAAATGCCATTAACTGGTGAATTGCAAAACACACGTTGTTTATATAATGGAATGTTCCTCAGAAATGAAAAGAAATGAACTATTAATGCATGCAAGAGCATGGATCAATCTGAAAATTATCATGTTGAGAGAAGGAAGCCAGACCAAGAGAAGAATATATGCTATATGATTACACTTACATAAAACTCTAGAAAATGTAAACCAAATTAGTGCTTGCCTGGGAAGGCAGTGGCAAAGGAAAAAGGGGTGGGCAGAAAGGGGCAGGAAGGAGAGATTATATAAGAGCACTAGGAAACTCTTGGGGTTGAGTGATATTTTCATTACCTTATGAGTTCATGTGTGTGTGTGTGTGTGTGTGCACGCACGCATACATAATTATATACTTCATACTTGCAATTTACCATTTGACAATTATATCTTAACAAAGAGCTTTTTTTATTATTAACATATAATATATTATTTGTTTCAGGGGTATGGGTCTGTGATTCATCAGTCTTACACAACACATGGTGCTCACCACAACACATACCCTCTCCATTGTCAATCACACAGCCTCCCCATCCCTCCACCCCCTCCCATCCAGCTACCCTCAGTTTGTATCCTGAGATTAAGAAGAAGATGTGGTATATATACACAATGGAATACTATGCAGCCATCAAAAGAAATGAAATCTTGCCATTTGTGATGACATGGATGGAACTAGAGGGTATTATGCTTAGCGAAATAAGTCAGTTGGAGAAAGACAACTGTCATATGATCTCCCGGATATGAGGAAGTGGAGATGCAACGGGAGTGGGGGTTAAGGGGGTAGGAAAAGAATAAATGAAATAAGATGGGATCGGGAGGGAGACAAACCAAAAGAGGCTCTTAATGTCATAAAACAAACTGAGGAGGGTGGGGGGGGGAGGGGTATTGGGAGAGGGTGGTGGGGTTACATTATATGTTTATATAAAAGTAAAAAAAATTTAAAAAAAGAGAATCTCTTATGGGGGGCACCTGGGTGGCTTGGTTGGTTTGGCATCTGTCTGCCTTGGGCTCAGGTCATGATCTCAGTGTCCTGGGATCAAGCCTTATGTCAGGCTCCCTGTTAAGTGGGGAGTCTGCTTCTCCCTCTACTCCTTCCCCCTTCTCATTCTCTCTCTCAAATAAATACAATCTTAAAAAAAGTTGTTTTGTGGTTCATCTCCCTCTCTGGTTTTGTCTTGTTTCATTTTCATCTCTTCCCCTATGATCTTCTGCCTTGTTTCTTAAATTCCACATATCAGTGAGATCATATAATTGTTTCTCTGATTGACTTATTTCACTTAGCATAATACCCTCTAGTTCCATCCACTTCATTGCAAATGGCAAGATTTCATTTTTTAATGGCTGCATAGTAGTCCATTGTATACACATATATACCACAACTTCTTTATCCATTCATTTCTCAATGGACATCTGGGTTCTTTTGATAGTTTGGCTATTGTGGACATTGCAGCTACTAACATTGGGGAGAAGATGCCCCTTTGGATCAATATATTTGTATCTTTGGAGTAAATACCTAGTAACACAATTGCTGGGTCATAGGGTAGCTCTATTTTCAACTTTGAGAAACTTCCATACTGTTTTCCAGAGTGGCTGCACCAGCTTGCATTCCCACCAACAGTGCAGGAAAGTTCCCCTTTCTCTGCATCCTCACCAACATCTGTCATCTCCTGACTTGTTAATTTTAGCCATTCTGACTGATATGAGGTGGTATCTCACTGTGGTTTTGATTTGTATTTCCCTGATGCCAAGTGATGTGGGGCACTTTTTCATTGTCTGTTGGCCATTTGGATGTCTTTGCAGAAATGTCTTTTCATGTCTTCTGCCCATTTCTTGATTGTTTGTTCTTTGGGTGTTGAGTTTGATAAATTCTTTATAGATTTTGGATACTAGCCCTTTATCTGATGTGCCATTTGCAACTTTGCTCTGCACAAACTATCTTGATGAAGTACAAATAATTCATTTTTGCCGTTGTTTCTCTTGCCTTTGGAGATGTGTCTAGCAAGATGTTGTTGTGGCTGAGGTCAAAGAAGTTGCTGCCTGTGTTCCCCTCAAGGATTTTGATGGACTCCTGTCTCAATTTAGGTCTTTTATCTATTTTGAGTCTATTTTTGTGTATGGTGTAAGGAAATCATCCAGTTTCCTTCTTCTGTATGTGGCTGTCCAATTTTCCCAAGACCATTTGTTGAAGAGACTGTCTTTTTTCCTTTGGATATTCTTTCCTGCTTTGTCGAAGATTAATTAACCATAGAGTTGAGGGTCCATTTCTGAATTCTCTGTCCTGTTCCACTGATCTATGTGCTGTTTTTGTGCCAGTATCATACTGTCTTGATCAGTTTTGTAATAGAGCTTAAGGTCCAGAATTATGATGCTACCAGTTTTTTTTTTTTTCAACAATCCTTGGGCTATTTGGAGTCTTTTCTCATTTCATACAAATTTTAGGGTTATTTGTTCCAGCTCTATGAAAAAAAGTTAATGGTATTTTGAAAGGGAATGCATTGAATGTATAGATTGCTCTAGGTACCATAGACATTTTAATAATATTTGTTCTTCCAATCCATGAGCATAGAACATTTTTCCATTTCTTTGTTTCTTCCTCAATTTCTTTCCTGAGAATTCTATAGTTTCCTGAGTGTATATCCTTTGTCTCTTTGGTTAGATTTATTCCTAGCTGTCTTATGGTTTTGGGTGTAATTATAAATGGGATTAACTCCTTAATTTCTCTTTTTTTCTGTCTCATTGTTGGTGTATAGAAATGCAACTGATTTCTGTGCACTGATTTTATATTCTGCCACTTTACTGAATTCCAGTATGAGTTCTAGCCATTTTTGGGGTAGAGTCTTTTGGGTTTTCCACATAAAGTATCACATCATTTGCAAAGAGTGAGAGTTTGACTTCTTTGCCAATTTGGATGCATTTTATTTCTTTTTGTTGTAATCCTTGCAGGTAATTCTGAGGCCTGCTAAAATTTCAGTGCACATATTCACCAGATTTGGGTTTCTCAAATTAGTAAAATTCAGAATTTTATTTATATTCTCACAATGCTGTCTTGATTCAGTGATCAGAAATTAATACTAAAATTTAGAAAATGGTTTATTAGGCTTTATTTTGAAATGCTAGTAGGGGAAATATTTTGAGGTATCTATTTCAGCACTTGTCATATTATATTTTGGTGTGTGTAGCTCAGTGATTTCTATCCAAGCTCACTCAGAGGTAAAAGAGCAAGGGTTTTAATGGAGAGTCAGTGAACTTCAGCTTGGGTTGAGAGAATAGCTATAGTTGATAGATGAGTGTGAGTGCTCTACCCTGGGTGCTTTCTTCTTGGACACAGGCCATGCTCACTACTAGGTAGTTTGTATATATAATCTGGAAAAACCAACCATGATTTACATTTCATGTAAGTGTAAATTATGCTCTGGCTAGTCATAGAAGAACAGTATTTCTTTTAACTGCTTGCTCTTTATAAAGTTCAGAGAATGGACCATTTGTCTTAATAACTTATTTACTACTTCTACCTAAGTCTTAAAAGTCATTTTATGTGTAAAATTCATTTCTTTTAATATTTTAGTTCTTTTTCATGTAATGGAGTAAAAGCAGGAAAATAATCTAAGATGTATCTATGAAAAATAAAATGTTTCTTTCCAGTTCCTATGAGATCCCAGGGTCCAAATACACAGGTGCAGACTTTGGAGCAAGTGGAGCCAAGAGAAAGATTCAGAGCTAGGGCAGAAGGTTGGAAAGATCTGGGAATGCAGCTGTGCTGTGTGGGAAGACAAATCTCATAATGGACAAATAGCTATTTGAATCATACAGTGAAACCTCGAAAAAAAGGAAGCAGAGGGAGATCATTGTTGATGAAAAAGACTGACCACTACCAGTTTCATGGGTAAAAGTTTAGTGGGGCTAAAAGTTGAGATTGAAATCTCTGGTTTGAGATTTGGAAGACTGGAGACTGACAATCACAAATACACCAATCATGCACCTCCTGGTTCTCAAAATATGCTTAAATATCTCTGGTACTACATGAATATCACACAATATTGTAGGGAATGATTAACCTCAGTTTAGCATTCAAGAGCAGTGGGAATAAAAACATGATTAATTATATTTTTGATATTATTTTAAACTCTGAATAGCTACATACAATTTGTAAAGAGAAAACACTTGTGTTTAAGCCAGTAGCCATGACTGGTTTCTCTCATCTGTCGGAAACACTAAACTGGGTAGGAAAGAGAGAAGAGCGTTTAACAAAACAGATGAACAGAGGGGGAAAAAAAAGGACAAACCAGAAAACAGACTTTTAACTATGGAGAACTGGTGTTTACCAGAGGGGGATAGATGTAATAGGTGATAAGGATTAAAAAGCACAATTATTGGGAGCCTGGGTGGTTCAGTTGGTTAAGCTACTGCTTTTGACTCAGGTCATGATCCTGGAGTCCCGGGATGGATTCCCACATCAGGCTCCTTGCATGGTGGGGAGTCTGCTTCTCTCTCTGACCCTCCTCTCTCTGTCTCTCATTCTCTACCAAATAAATATATAAAATCTTAAAGAATATATTTTAGAAAAGCACAATTATCAAGATGAACATTGAATAATATATAGAATTCTTGAATCACTATATTGTACACCTGAAACTAACATAAGACTTTATGTTAACCATAACTGAATTAAAATTTAAAAACTGAATAAAAAAAGAGATAGCTTATAAGACTTGACAGTGGGGATTTGATTTTTAAGCCATTAAATAGGAGTTGTTCTGGTCTTGAAGTTTTTTTTGGGGGGGGGCGTCTGTCAAATCCAGTTAGAAAATTACAGGCTATGAATTAGGAATGTACTGGTTATTCATTGAGTTTTAGATACTTACAGGAATTTAGTTGATAGAGACAATAGTTTTAGATAATTATTCCTCTGAATCTTTACCAGGGACTTTTTCCCTCTAATTTGAGAAATCCTGATAATTTCACATCTTTCTCAGAAAATAAAGCAGGGGATTGAAATAGCTGTTCAGATTAAAATGTGCTTCTACTAAGTTACCTAACATTTAAAATTATTTGTATTGCTTTCTCTCCTTTTGCTTTGAAACTGGCATGCAATAACTTATAAAAAATATGTATTTTATATTGAATCCATTTTCTCTGATCTACTAGTTTCTGAGCAATAGTAGAAATTACACTCTCAGATCATCTTTGTTGGCCTTTTATATCTATCATTTTCTAATTACTCTGCTATTTTTGTCTTTTCTCCACATCCACAATTATTATATCTTATACTTATTCTCCAAGGTGGTAATTTGAATTTTGACTGGCTATCTTGTTCTTTGCTTTTCTAATAGACTTTTTAGGTCTACAATAATGCTTTTAAGTGATTATCTCATCCTTTTAAAAATATTTTTGAGTTCTAGCTTTGACTTCATATTCTTATTATTTATAGCTTGACCTTCTCAAGGGTAATTTTTCTTCAGATTGCATTCTATTATATATATTTTTTAAAATTCCTATTCTGATTCCTTCTTTTCTTTCCTTCCCTTTCTTCTCTATTTAAAATATGTATTCAACATTTTAAAATATGGCATATTTTAATAGTGAGAATTCTCCAGACCAATTATTTGGTCTGATATAGTATGCGTGACTGTTTCTTGACACTGTCACCATTAGGGATGATACTCAGATTAAGCTGAACACAAGTACATCAAGGGGTAGAGACAAAAGATCTACCCCCAAGGAAATCAAAGTGTCCAAGAGGCATAGCAAGAAATAGAAATTGAGGCTTGTTGTTACTATACTATGAATGCCATCATCTCTAGGGGTTGGAGTGAAGCCACAGTAAAGGCCCCTTATCTGCTCATTCATGATACCTTTAAATATCTTATAGCCTAGACCATCTAGGAGGGTATAACTCACTCTCATTGACTTTGATAAATTCTCCTGGCCTAGTACAGTGCCCTGAAAAATGAAACCCAGGCATTGGTATGTTTCCTCTCCCTCTACTGAGATTCCAGAGTGGTTTATAGATCTTTCTGTTTTCATGCTGTTTTTCTCCCCAACACTTCTGTTGCTTACTCAAACTATCAGTCTCAAACTATTAGTCTCAAATTGAGGGTGTTAGTAAAAATTCTCATGATTGCATCTACTCTCTTTTCTCAATATTTCTTCAAAGTGATAGAGATTGGGTAAAGGACGGACACTCTTTCATCTCTCTTCAAATGCTATGGCCTTTCTCTCATTTATGAATTTTGACAGCTCCCCCTCCTCCATTATCTCTGGGAGAAAGGGAGTCTCTGGGACCTGGATTCAGTGCCGTTTTTATTCAGTCTGTCTTGAGTTTTTAGAGGAGTCTATACAATCCAGACTTTCCTTCCAGATTAAAAATGATTGAGAGCGGCTACACAATGCTTTCCTTTCTTCCTCTATGGCTTCTCCCTTCTATTTTAGCAATATTTATTGAGGGTCTGCTCAATTACCAAATCTTAATTTCTTTCGTGTAGAACTTGTATCTTGCTTTTTTTTTTTTTTACTTTATTTAAGCTTTATTTAAACATATGATGTAACCCCACCACCCTCACCCAACCCCTCTTCCCCCCACCCCCCTCAGTTTGTTTTATGACATTAAGAGTCTCTTTTGGTTTTTCTCCCTCCCGATCCCATCTTCTTTCATTGTATCTTGTTTTTATTTGTATTCCAGGACCTACACAGAGGCTAGAATTTAATATATCCTTAAATGTTTGTTGAATAGAAAGAGAAGTTGAGGTGAATTATAATCTCCCATTGCTCTTTTTTTATCCTATTACTTTGTTTTTCATGAATATATTTATCTCTCTGGGCTCTAATCTTGTTTCTGTATTTTTCTCTTTAGTCTTAATTATCGTCTAAACTTTAATCATTGTACTATTACAATATTTTTGTAGCCATAAGCTATTATGCTGGCATAAAGGTTGTGATAATAGGGCAAGCTCCTATCTTCCCATCTTGTACAGTAATACCATTGCAAGTGACAATTTCTAGTTATGTATATGTGGAGAAAAGGTGTTGGGGTGGAGTCTGTTATATGTGTTTCCATAGCACTTCTCCCAGGCTTTTCACACAGCAGATAGTCTCCCCTGCCCCCACAGAATCAGTGGTATGACATGATTCCCAGAGAAACTTCCTGTTCCTTTTCTTTTGTTTCTCTGAATATGGAACATAAAAGATCTACTTCCCTATCATATATAGATACACACACACATATATGGTAAAATTTGAAAGATTTTTTAATGAGTCAACTAGAAGACAATTACATATACTGAATAGTGACAATTATTTATCATCTCACTATATTGTTACTTTTGATACATTGCAACTGGTGAGACATAGTGAACTGGAGGACAGGAAACTTTCAGGCAAAGCCTGCAGGTATTCAAACCCATATTTGAAACTGTGAGGAATCATGTAATGCTGGCAATTCCCAGTTGCTCTAAACTTACTTGTTTGGTATATTGCACACCTCCCTTCTCTCTGCTTGTCACTGCCCTCATTTCTTTTGATCATTTTGCTGTTCTCTTTATTCAGCAGCTAGATTTTAGTTACTGATGGCAAACTATCCGTACACCCTTGAAAATATTTCTAATCTGTGTCTGTACTCAACAAATAACACTCAGTCACAGAAATGTAAATAAAGCCCACCTCCACAGATCAGTAGAGAATTATATGGATTTCTCAATGACACAGGTACAGGAAAGACATTTTCCTTTTTTTTTTTTTTTTTAACAGATTGAATATAATTTTTGCCATGAGGCCAAATCTTATGAACTGAAGAGGTTAAAAATCCCTCTATAGCTCATTCAAGTGAGAACCATTTTCAATCTTACTTCTCCTTAGGTGTAGTGTCCATTTTCCTATTTCCTTATTTTTCTTCTATCAGTTGTTGTTTCCCCACCCATCCTGAGAACAGTTGCTAACTGTGGGTTCCTTCGCTGTCAGCATTGGCCAAGTGAATAGGTCAGAGAACAGTGGGAAGGAGGCCAAGGGTGTGGTTAAATCTCCATGTGGAGCCAGTTAATGACACATGGATCTCTTTCCACCATCCAAACTCAAATAATCTTTGAACTCCAACTATTACCTTCCTGCTAATTGTACCCATATTTGCAACTCTAGCACCAACTTTACCCTTAGAGCAAGTCATCTTTGTAAACAAGTTCCTCTCCTAAAATCAAAGATTATTGCAGCCAAAAGAAGCCGAGTCCACTGTGCCTCACCCATATTTCAGATGAGAAAAACTGAGCTCTGGCAGAATATCTGCCAAAAAGGCACACAGCTACTTACTGATAGAATTGGGCATACTCTCCAGGCCTCTTTTCTCAGTCTCATGCTTTTTTAAAATTGTATTATACTGCAATCCAGTCCTTAAACTCTGCAGTTCAAAATAATATTTGTATTTTTCCTAATACCTAGCTCCTCATTTCAGCTTTCCCATGTTGTTATCTTCATTATTATGTTCTAATGCTTTGATTCTTTTATCTTTCATATACATAATTGTCATGTCTGTTAGATTATATGCTTATACCACATCTTAGTGTCCTCTCTTTTTAAGAATCACTGCCGGGACGCCTGGGTGGCTCAGTTGGTTGAGCGGCTGCCTTCGGCTCGGGTCATGATCCCAGCGTCCTGGGATCGAGTTCCGCATTGGGCTCCTTGCTCGGCAGGGAGCCTGCTTCTCCCTCTGCCTCTGCCTGCCTCTCTGTCTGCCTGTGCTCACTCTCTCTCTCTAACTAATAAATGGATAAAACCTTAAAAAGAAAAAAAAAAAAGAATCACTGCCTCGGTACTATGTACCTTATGCCCACGAAGCAACAGAATTGTCCTACTTTGTTTCCTGTTTGTAGTTTTTGTATTTCATTTGTATAATTTTTGGATTTTATTCATATAAAAGTATAATCCAACATCTACCATGTACCAGGCACGGTGGGTATATGGCAAGCCCTCCTCATTAAGGTAGGAAACACATAATAAAGAACACAGATAAAGACTTGGTTTCTCTGCTTTCTCCTCTTCCACTGTGTCTTCAACCTGTTGCACTCATACTTTTGACCACACTACACCACCCAAACTGCTCATGACCTGGTCACCAGTGAAGTGACCTCCATGCTATTAAAATCAATGCCCAAGTCTTGGTCCTCACCCAACTGACCAGTTATTATTTAACAAATGTTACTGAGCATAAACCACATGCCAGCTCTTTTACTTTTATAGCCCCTAGACTCTACCCTGCCTTTATAGAGTTTATATTTCAAAAGCCTCATTTTACAAAGTTGATTATCCTGTCTTATTAAATGCTTCCTTTCTTCATTACCCCCAGGATACAATTTTATTGATTTTTCTACCTTTCTCTTTCTTATTTGCTGCTCAAAACTCATTTCTCAAGCTCTAAGCAGTGGAGTGCCATGCTTTCAAGGACTAGGGGCTTTCTCTGTTCCTCTGATTCCTCCTCAAGTGACATCACATAGTACCATAGCTCTAAATACATCTAGAAGTTTCCTTCAGGGAGTTCTTCTCAATTATAAGTATTCCTTGACTACTCTATCCAAAATCATATCTGTTCATCATTCTCTGTCCTCTTGCTCTATTTTTTCATAGCATTTAACACTATCTGTTCTGACACATTGGTTTGCATATTTATTGCTTTTCTCCTCCTTAGAGCAAAATCTTCATGAAGACAGGGACTTTGTTTGCAGTTAATTCCAAGTTTCCAGAATTGTACTTCACACATAGAGGGCACTGTGTAAGTATTTGACAAATGAATATTAATGTGGACCAGAAAGGAAGAGTTTATGGTATAATAAGAGTGTATTCGATTCAGAAAGGTCAGTAAAATTTCCCTGACAGGGTGACAATTACACCGAAGTAAGCAATCATCAGGCAAATCTGGGATATTTTATACAGAGCAGGTAGATGTGCAAAGGCCATGTGACAACTAGGAGAATGATTAATATAAATAACAGAAAAGAAGATCATGTAATTGGAGCACACAGAGGGTGAAGCAGAAAATTACAAGATGAAGTTGAACAGAGAGGGAGGAACAAACTACTTATGACTTTGTAGATCATATGAAAATTTGTTTTACTCTTAGAATTTGTTCTAAGGGAAATGTGAAGACATTTAAATATTTTAAGCAGTAGGGTGCCATGATTAGGGTTGGATTTCATCATCATTCTGGCTGAAGTACATAGAGCAGACTAGAGATGATAGAAATGAACATAGGACAACTGTTCAAGTGGTTATTGAGATAGTCTAGGAGAAGAATTATTATATAGACTATGTGTCATGGAGAAGAGAAATGGATAGATTTGAGACTTATTTAAGAGATAAACTTGACAGTAAAGATTTAGATCTATGGAATGACAGAAACAATAAGAAGACTCCTAAGTTTCTGGCTTGCCTTTTACTGAGATAAGAAATTACACTAAAAGGCTAAGCTTAAAAATAATGGGGGGATTATCCATTAATTTAATTTAGGATATTCTTTCCTTTTGGGGGGATATATAAATAAGATCTTTCTTAATCTTCTTTCTTCTCCACCCAAAATCCCTTCCAACTTTCCACAAACTTGACATATCCTCAGGCTTTGCTCCATCCCCATTTTTCCCCTTTCCTAAAATTTTGGAAGAATAAGTCCATATTTGAGATTTCTACTCTCTGATACACACCTAAGTTTAGCTCCATGCAGTCTGGCTTTCCTATTTCCAATCCATTGCCTCCTACCTTGAATTTAGAGATGTTGCTACAATTAATTTGGCTTCTGACTTCTCTGACTTTAGTTTCTCTCATGTTCTATAGGTCTGTTTTCTTCCTGATTCAAATGTGTTTCAAGGTTGTGAAACACTTGAGCCTCACCTTTGCATAGCTGCCATCATTAACACAGCAGAATCTTTTTCCTGAGTTACAAGATGTGAATTTCTATTTATTAAGTATCTCCATTTGGCATTAATACCTTTAACTTCATCTCAGAGAGAGCCATCATTATTCCCCAAACCAGATTTTCTTTGTTGTATTGCTGTACCAACTTCTCAGCCATTTAGGCTGAAGACCTATCATGCTTTCTTCTTTATACCTTCATCTTATCTAATTTGTTGATACATTCTGATTCTCTCACTTCAAATCTCTTACATTCCCTGTTTGTCTTGCTCTGCTCTAATTTAGCCTTTCATTGTGTCACATCAGGATTTTTTTTCCAGAACACAACTTATATTTTTGCTTTTAGTTTATCCTGTTGTCTGTCTTACATATTTGTCTGATCAACTTCTTAAAACATGGTTTTACTGGTTTTATTTTCTTATAGCAAAACACTGATGGACTGACATGGCCTATAGAATGAGGCTCAAATTCTTTAGTAATTTCTGGTGATTTCAGAGCCTATTCCAGTATAGTGTTACCTGTTTTTCTAGTCTCCTTTCTTAAGTTTGGCCTTGCAAAGCCTTATTTTTCTGGTTTAACAGAACCAAGACTACTGGTTCTGTTTTCACAGTCTGACCATGTTTTAGAGTTTATCCCTTTTAATAATAGCTTTCCTCTATATTTCTATCAGAATCTTCCTCATCCTTGAAGACTTTTAAAACTCCACTTCCTTCATGAAGGTAAGTATCAACATAATACTTATCTAAGACTGTGGTCAACCTACTCTAAACACATCAAGTAGTCAAAGACTTGGGAAGTTTAGGGATTTATTCAATATCACAAGTTTGTGAAAAGAAATGAACTCATTTCTCCTGAGTCTCAGAATAGAATCTATATATTAGGACTTTATCTCAACTGCTAAATGAACTGCTTGGTGATCTGTATGAACATCTATCAGACCAGTTAAAGAAATCTTGATTAAGATTGCCTGAGTTATCAGAATTAGTTGGCAAACATTTAATCATAAATTTAGAAAGGTAATTCCTTCTGCCCATCTCCAAGTTACTGGAGCCAAACATCACTTGCTCTGGTTATACTCCCCATTATATTTGGCATCCCAACTGTAGTATCTTTCCAAAAACTATTTACAGAACTACCAAAAAGAGCCAACTTCTGAGTAATTGGCAAAGTTTTGAAAAGAATGAATATATATTTGAACTTTGACAAAGATGCAAATCATGGACATTTTTGTCCAACTGATTTTCCATTTTGTTCTGGGAACAATTAAGCACAAACATGTTGTATAGTTTCTAGGGAACCACCCAATGGCCAAGTGATTCTCCTCAAATTGAAAGCATATCATTCTCTTCAATATCATTGTTGCCACAGCCAAATTTTTGGGCTTATGTCACTTTGCCCACAGTTCCAAAGGGGACTGATTTCACTTCAAGTGTGTTCTTGATCTTTCTTTTGGGTAGCTTGTGTGGTATGATTAGATTGGCTCAGTGTAAATATACTGGAGAATTTTGGGGGAACTCAAACCTTTTATTGAAATAAAGCATTTGTTTCTAGTCAGGTTCTCATACTATTAAATACACAACTGGCTCTTCACTTACTTTTTAAAGTCCAGATCCTCAACTATTTTCTACCTGATCTTTCACAAGGGTGAGGGCTTTTCTAGGATTTGTGTATTTGACATATACTGAGTAAACACTACTATTTACACATTCATTAAAAAAATACTTATAAATGCAAATGGTTGACCTGTTGATATCTATTATTTTTAGATTCATATTTACAAGGTATTTTCTCTTAATGCTTCTTTGGCAAGCATCATGGCACCTTTGCATTTCAGTCACATTTGCATTATATATTCCTGACACTTAAATATTTTGAGTCTTGTTTGAGTCAGATCTATTACAAAGGTCCATGATATAAATTTGAACCTCAGGGTTTTAAGCAACGAGGTGTTCTACTTTTTATATATTACTAATACTACCATTGTCTAGCAGTGATAGAAAAGGACTTATCATTTAGATGGATCTCCTTCCATATTTTTTGAGTCATTCAGTAATTTCAGGTCTTGCTTATAAGGTCAAGGTCACCATCATTTCACACTTGGACACCTTATTCTGCATACTGCCCTACATCCCAATTAATTCTCCAGACTGATCTTTTACAAATGCCTACTGTTTTTGTTTTTTTTAAAGATTTTATTTATTTATTTGACAGAGCAAAAGAGCAAGCAGGCAGAGCAGCTGAGGGAGATGGAGAAGCAGTCTTCCCACTGAGCAGGGAGCCCAGTGCAGGGCTTGATCCCAGGACTCTGGGATCATGACCTGAGCTGAAGGCAGTCGCTTAACCAACTTAGCCATCCAGGTGCCCCATGCCTACTGGTTTTTGATACAGCCAGTTTAAAACCTTTAACATCTTATAATTTTTCTTAGGAAAAAAGAACAAAAATTTTTGATGTGGCTTTAAGGCCTCTGTTTTAGCTTCTACTTAACTCTCCAGCCTTTGAATATTCCAATCTCCTTCTTAATCATTGCTCTGGAGCATCATGATTCTATTTTGCCTTTCATTCCACTCAGTCTCCTTGATGCACATTCACCTTTAAGAATTCAAAACAAATACCATCTTAGAAAACTTCCCAGCCTAGTCAGATTCCTGTTCTATATTTTCAAGAAATCATATGCCTTTCCTTTAGGAAACCTTACAGTGGATAAGTATTTATTCACTGGTGTGATCATTTGTTACTATCTCCAATTATCTAATGTAAGCTTCATGAAAACAAGGAAATTTCTTCTTTTGGTCATCATTCTATCTCTAGAACTAGCATTTAACAAGCACCTGGCCAATAGCTGATCAATGTTGTTGAATAACTGAAAATGGGGGTTCATAAAAATTCCAAACTGAATTATTATATGAATAATTTGGGTATTATGGAAGCTTTCTGAAAAAAAAAAGTCAGTGGGGTGCCTGGGTGACTCAGTGGGTTAAAGCCTCTACCTTTGGCTCAGATCATGATCCCAGGGTCCTGGGATCAAGCTCTGCATTGGGATCTCTGCTCGGCAGAGAGCCTCCTTCCTCCTCTCTCTCTGCCTACTTCTCTGCCTCCTTGTGATCTCTGTCTGTCAAATAAATAAATAAAATCTTTTTAAAAAAGTCAGTGGTGGAAAACAGTATTTAATGCCTATTTGAAAACTTTAACACTTTTTAAAATTTTTGATCTAGATTTTTGTAAAAGGGGAACTAAAGCTATTACCTAGGCAATTCATAACATAAATTTTAAAAATTTTCAGTCTTACATGTGATATGTAATGACAAGGAAAAGCAAAAGTGAATTTGTTCTCAAATTTCTGGCAAAATGGTTGAGTAGGAAGATAATAAGTTCATCTTGTCCCATAAATACACTGAAGTAAAAACCACATGAGTGCAACTAACTCAGAAAAGGACCTAAAGATTGGAAGAACAGACTTTCCAGCGAATCAGAGAAGAGGCCACACAGAAAAGGGTAGGAGGGGCAGAGATGCAGTTGAGAACCAAATCCTGGCAAGACTAATGGGAGGGACACCCACAAGCAAGAGAAGTGAGATGATCACACCCCACACCAGGCACTCCAACTCCCAAGTACTGGGAACTTGCACTGGGAAGACAAGTGTCCATTACATTTGTCTCTGAAAACCAGCTGGGCTTAAATTCATGGGTTTTTACCATCAATGAGGCTTAACTCCAAGTACTTTAAAAGTCAGCAGGCATAGCTCCAGGAGAGCTGGAGGGCAATAGGAAACTGAGTCCTTGACCTTAAAGATCCAGCATAACAAATAACCCCACTGAGATATAGCATAGAAGAAATGGTTTGAAAAGTGCCTAGGGTATATGGGAAGGAGATGTATTTACTAATCTCAGAATGTGTTCTAGAGGGGCAGGGATCTTTAGGAGATTTCTGTAAGAACAAAAGAGCTGGCAAGTGTCACTCTCCCCTCCACCCCCACACAGCCTAGATACCCAAACACTCGCAGGAACCAGAGGAGGCATCCCTCCAAAATAGCTCCTGCTACAACATACCCTGTAAGCACCCCCAGCAGGGGCAGACACCATTCCAAAGTGACTCTTGCTCAGGCCAGGTGTGGGGAGGTACCATACACACCAGTATGCCTACAGTTCCAGCAGCCAAACCTTATAGCTGGTGATACAAAGAGTGTCTGCAATGTAGACTGACTAGAGCCCCAGCAGATGGGCTAGAGACAAACAACTACTCTGACTACCACCCTGATCACCAAGAAAAACCCTTCAGGGGCAAGCACAGGGAGAATACTCTGCAGTTCAGTGTGACTGCAGACCTGGAAGATGGATGGGGGACAGGCATTATGTCTGAGGTCCCACCCACTATTGGAAGCCTCTTAGAGGACAATGTAGGGTGAGTGCCCTGCAGATCTGACTGCTGACACAGCCCAAATACAGGCTCATGGCAGCCCTAGGCTGGCCCATTAACAATACAGGAATCAAACTCTACCCATGAGACAAAAATGGACCATTACAGCTGACTTGACTAAAAGCAAAGGTGGTGCAGCCAGAAGTGGGGCACATGCAACACAAATGGGGTAAATCCTTGAAACACCTGGTTCTGATAAACATGGGAAATTACACTACAAAGCCTCTTATTCCTGAGGTCACTATTCAAGATCAGGAAATAAAACAGGCTTTTACATAGAAACAAATACAAATAAGACAGAGGAATAAGTTTCAAATGAAAGAATAGGACAAAACTACAGCCAAAGAGCAGAGTAGAGATAAGCAATATACATGACAAAAAATTCAAAGTACTGGTCATAAAGATACTCACTGGACTTAAGAATAGAGGATCTCAGAGACCCAACCAAGCTGAACTGCAAAAAGAAAAAAAAAAAAAAGAATAGGTTAAGGGAATTCAGCAATAGCAGGCATAATAACATTCACATTATAGGGATCCCAGAAGAAGGAAAGGGGGCAGAGAATTTATTCAAAGATAAAGATTTTCATAATGTGGGGAAATAGATATCCATATTCAGGAAGCAGAAACCTTTAACAAAATTAACCAAAAGAGGTCCACACCAAAACATATAATAATTAAGATTTTATTTATTTGAGAGAGTGAGCAAGAGGGAGCAAGGTAAGAGCAGAGGGAGAGGGAGAAGCAGACTCCCTGCTGAGAAGGGAGCCTGATACAGGACTCTATCCTTGGACTCCAGGATCATGACCTGAGCTGGAGGCAGGTGCTCAACCAACTGAGCCACCCAGGTAATGGATGGATGTTTGTAATTTTTTTTAAAATTTTATTTATTTGTCAGAGAGAGAGCACATGCATGCACAAGCGGGGGAGTGGCACACAGAGGGAGAAGCAGGCTCCCACGACATATAATAATTAAAATGGCAAAAACTAGTGATAAAATATTTTTAAAGTGTGAAGGGAGAAGAAAATTGTTACATGCAAAGAAAACTCAAAAGATACCAGATGATTTTTCAGCAGAAACTTTGCAGGCCAGGAGAGAGTATCATGATATATTCAAAGTACTGAAAGGAAAACACTTACAACCAAGAATACTATACCAGTAAAGCTATCCCTCACAATAGGAGGGAAAGCACCCCAAATAAAAGTTCAATGAATTTATCACCACTAAACCAGCTTTATAAGAAGTATTAAAGGGAATTCTTTGAGTAGAAAAAAAAGATCATAATTAGGAGTAAGAAAATTTTAAAAAGGAACAAATTTCACATGTAAATGCAAACATAATAAAAATAGATCATTTGTGGGGCACCTGGGTGGCTCAGTGGGTTAAAGCCTCTGCCTTCGGCTCAGGTCATGATCTCAGGGTCCTGGGATCGAGCCCCGCATCGGGCTCTCTGCTCAGTGGGAAGCCTGCTTCCCTCTCTCTCTCTCTGCCTGCCTCTCTGCCTACTTGTGATCTCTGTCTAATAAATAAGTAAAATCTTTAAAAAGAAAAAAAATAGATCATTTGTAAGACCAATATTGAAGTTAAAGTGCAAAAGCAATAAAGTCAATTATATCTACAAAAATAAGTCAAAGGATTCATGAATCAAAGAATGTGACATCACGTACATAAAAAGGAGGTGTGTTGAGGGGGTAAAAATTTAGTGCTTTTAGAATGGGTTCAAACTTAAATGACTATCAACTTAAATATAGACAGCTATACACATAATATTTTATATATAAACCCAATGCTAGCCACAAATTAAAAACCTATCGTAAGTACACAAAAAATAAAGAGAAAAGAATCCAAGCATATCACTAAAGAAAGCCATTAAACCATAAAGGATGAAAGAAGGAAGGAACAGAACTACAAAGACAACCATAAAACAACTAACAAAAGGTCAATAAGTATATACCTAACAATAATTAAATGTAAATGGATTAAATGCTCTAATCAAAAGATAGGGTGACTGGATAGATAATAAAAGCAATAAAAAAAAGCAATATCCAACTATATGTCCTTATGAAAGACTCATTTCAGACCTAAAGAAACATGCAGAATGAAAGAAAAGACATGGAAAAACATTTATCATGCAAATAGAAGAAAAACAAGCTGGAGTAGCAATACTTATATTGGATAAAATAGACACTAAAAAAAGACTGTAGCAAGAAACAAAGAAGACAGTACATAATAATAAAGGGATCGATCCAAAAGGAGGATATAACAATTACAAATATTTATATACCCAACATGGGAGCACCTGAATACAGGGAAAAAAATTATTAGCAGACATTAAGGAAGAAATTTACAGAAATACAATAATATTAAGGGAGTTTAACATCCACTTACATCAATGGATAGGTCATCCAGGCAGAAAAATCAACAAGAAAACAGTTGGTTTGAAGGACACATTGGACCCAATCAACCAAATACTCAGCACAATCCATCCCAAAACAAGAGAATATACATTCTTTTCAAGTTCACACAGAACATTCTCCAGAATAGATCACATGTTAGGCCACTAAAAAAGTCTCAAAAATTCAAAATTGAAATTATATCAGGCATCTTTTCTAACTATAACTGTATCAAATTAGAAATCAGTCACGAGAAAAAAATCTGGAGAGAATACAAATACAAATAAGAGTTTGAATAACATGCTACTAAACAAAGAAGAAATTAAAAAAATACACAAGACAAATGAAAATGAAAATAGAATGCTCCAAGGTTTTTTGAAATGAAGCAAAAGCTGTTATAAGAGGAAAGAGTATAGCAATACAGGTCTACCTCAACAAAGGAAAATCACAAACAACTTAATTTTACAGCTACAGAAACTAGAAGAACAAAGCCCAAAACCAGTAGAGGAAAGGAAACAAATGAAATAGAGACTAAACAAACAAAGCAAAACAAAACAAAATCAATAAAACAGATCAGTGAAACCAGGAACTGGTTCTTTGAAAAGATAAACAACATTGATAGAACTTTAAACTCATCAAGAAAAAAAGTGGAGCTAGAACTCAGCATCAGAAATGGAGAAATAACACCATAGAAATGCAAGCAATTTTAAGAATAGTATGAAAAATTATATTCCAAAATATTGGACAACCTAGAAGAAATGGATAAATTTCCAGAAATTTATAACCTTCCAAAACTGAATTAGGAAGACAGAAAATTTGAGAGACTGATTACTAGCTATGAAAATAAATCAGTAATATTTATAATAAAAAAGAACCTCCCAACAACAAAGAAACTCAAGACCAGATAGCTGCACAGGTGAATTCTACCAAACATTTAAAGAAGAATACCTATGCTTCTGTATTCCAAAAAATAAATAAATAAAATAATAATAATAATAATTAAAACACAAAGGAAAAATTTCAAATTCATTCTATGAGGCTAGCATTACCCTGATACCACAACCAGATTAAGACAACCAAAAAAAAGGGGGTGGGGTAAGGACTACATGCCACTATCTCTGATGAACACAAATTTTAAAATCCTCAAAGTATTAGCTAACCAAATCCAATAATACAGTAAAAAAAAAAAAATCATTCACCATGGTCCCATGGGATTTATTCCAGGGATGCAAGAAAGGTTCAATATTCACAAATCAATCAACATGATATATATTGAGAAATAAAATCCATATCATCTTGATAGACGCAGGAAAAAAACATTAGATAAAGTGTAATATCTATTCATCATAAAAACTATCAACAAAGTAGGATTAGAGGGAACATAACTCAACATACTAAAGACCATATGTAAACTATCCACGACTAACATCATACTTAATGGCAAAAAGCAGTTTCTTTTTTAAGATCAGGAACAAGACAAGAATGTCCGTTTCTCCCATTTGTATTCAATACAGTATTGGCGGTCCTAGCCAAAGCAATCAGACAAGAAAAAGAAATAGAAGGCATCCACGTTGGTATGGAAGAAGTTAAATTTTCATTATTTTCAGATAACATGGCACTAGGCATAGGAAATCCTAAAAACTACCAAAAAACAGATAAATAAACTAAGTGGCAGGATCCTAAATATACAGAAATTGGTTGCATTTTTATATAATAATGACATAGCAGAATAAAAGATTAGCAATCCCTTTCACAATTGCACCAGAAAGAATACCTAGGAATAAGCTTAATCAAGATGGTGAAATACCTGTACTTCAGAAATCATAAAACATTGGTGAAAGAAATTGAAGAGGACACAAATTAAAATATATTCCATGCTCATGAATTGGAAAAACGAATACTGTTAAAATGTCCATCCTATCCAAAACAATTTACAGATTTAATGCAATCTCTTATCTCAATATCAACCAAAATTTTCACAAAACTAGAATAATCCTAACATTTGTATGGAACCACAAAAGACCCCAAATAGCCTAAGCAATCTTGAAAAAGAATACAACTAGAAGTATCATAATCCCAGATTTTAGGGTATAGTACAAAGCTGTATTAATCAAAGCAGACTGGTACTGGCACAAAAATGGACACATAGATCAATGGAAGAGAATAAAGAGCTAGGAAATAAATCCTCGCTTATATGGTCAATTAATCTACAATAGAGGCAAGAATATAAAATCAGGAAAAACTCTTTGGCAAATGATGTTAGGAAAACTGGACAGCAGCATGTGAAAGAATGGAACTGGACCACTTTCTCAGACCATGTGCAGAAACAAACTCAAAATGGATTAAAGACCTGAGTGTGAGAGCTTAAATTATAAAACTCTTAAAAGAAAATGTAGGGAATAATTTGACATTGGCATTTAAACATTTTTCTAGATCTGTTTCCTCAGGCAAGAGAACTAAAAGCAAAATTAAACTATTCGGAAATACACTAAAATAAAAAAAGCTTTGTACAGTGAACCACCAACAAAGCAAAAGACAATCTACTGAATGGGAGAAGATATTTGCAAATGACATATTCCATAAAGGGTTAATAGCCAAAATATATAGACAGCTTATGCAACTCAACACAAAGAACAAATAATCTAATAAAAAATGGGGAGGGGCGCCTGGGTGGCTCAGTGGGTTAAAGCCTCTGCCTTCCGCTCGGGTCATGATCCCAGGTCCTGGGATCGAACCCCGCATCAGGCTCTCTGCTCAGCCAGAAGCCTGCTTCCTCCTCTCTCTCTGCCTGTGTCTCTGTCTGCTTGTGATCTCTGTCTGTCAAATAAATAAATAAAATATTTAAAAAAATCGATAAAAAAAATGGGGAGAAAACCTGAATAGACATTTTTCCAAAGAAGGCATAAGGATGACCAACACATGAAAAGATGTTCAGCATCCCTAATCATCAGGGAAATTCAAACTAAATCATAAGGCGATATTACCTCACACGTGTCAGATGACTAAAATGAAAAGATAAAAAAAAATAAGTACTGGCAAGGATGAGGAGAAAAAGGAACTCTTGTGCACTGTTTGGGGGAATGCAAATGGTACAGTCTTTGTGGAAAATAGTACAGATGTTCCTCAAAAAATTAAGGATAGAATTGTTACATGATCAGTGATTCTGCTACTGGGCATTTACCCAAAGAAAATAAAAACACTATTCTAAAAGATATATGCACCTGTTTGTTTATTGCAGAATTATTTACAGTAGCAAAGATATGGAAGCAGTCTGTGTCCATTCATATATGAATGGATAAAGAAGTGGTATATATACACATACACAATGGGATATTACTCAGACATAAAAAAAGAGTGAGATCTTGCTGTTTGCAAAATAGTTAAACCTAAAGGATGTAATGGTAAGTGAAATAAGTCAGAGGAAGACAAATACCGTATGATTTCACTCATGTAGAATTTACTAAACAAAAGAAATGAGCAAAGAAAGAAAAAATCCAAACCAGACTCTTAAATACAGAGAATAAACTGGCAGTTGCCAGAGAGGAGTTGGGTGGGGGATGGGTGAAATAAGTAAAGAGGATTAAGAGTACATTTATCTTGATGAACACTGAATGATATATAGAATTGTTGAATCATATTGTACACCTAAAACTAATATAACACCACATGTTAACTATAGTTCAATTTTTAAAAAAGTGACTTTGTTCGTATTAACTGGAATATTGGGTCCATTATCTATTTAATATAGCAGGTGTCTATGTGACTGTATATTTGTGTGTTGGGTTTACAAATGCCCAAGTACATTGGAAACCTACCATAGCATCTGAATATAATTAAAATATGACCTAACCATTTTAAAAGTTAGAATACTTAGTAAAACCATTAAATCTCCACTTCTTAAATGATCTGTTTACAAGTTAGCAAGGATTATAATCAGGGATGTAGAAGATCTAAAAAGGCTTTAAGTTAAAATCTATCAAGCTTAATAGCTATGTAACTTTGCTAAAAGTTTGGGTTGATTGCTGGCTCATGTTTCAATATTGTGATAAGGATAATTCCCTCCCTTTCCATTAGTGATGGGATTTATATGGCTCTTGGTGAAAGTGGGAATGACGCCTTCTGATTGCCTTGCTCTGTTTATTATCATTGTTGACAGTCAGGAGAAAGAGAGTAACTCATGTTTCAATTAAGGACCAGAACAAATTAGAACAAATATCCATTACAAAAGATTTGGCCTTGGGGCATTGGAGAGATGAGGGAAGCAAAAAACCAAAGGAAATAAGGCATCCAGAGTACTTAGGGACTCTTTTGACAAAGGCCTTTGTATGAAAGCTGAAACTAAGCACCTATTTAAGGGCTTGGGTTGTGCAGAGCAATAAAACATTACCTGGAGAAATGAGGAAGAGAAAATATCATAATCTTTAAGCAAGACTAAAAATATAAAGGTATGTTCATGTGACTCAGATAAAAGTTGAAATTGAAAAATATTTTATCAGAAGCTAGCAGATATAGAAGGTTGGGATGGTGTGTGGGTTCCTCATCAACCTAGCTGTGTACTGCTTGAGTCAGTGAAGGCAGAACTTAGGGAAAAACCTGTGTTCAGTGTATCTTAATGTGTTTTTGGAATTAGCAAACCAGAAAATGGGGCATTTGGTGGGAGACTTCTCATTGGTCTGGATCTCCACAATTCAGGCTCCAAACTGCTTGGAAGTTCTTTTGAATCTTTGGTGATGATTAAGAATTATTAACTCTAAGGAAATTGAAGTTTACTTTCTAGAAGTTCAGTGGTGGGATAAGAAGGTAATTAATAGAGCTATATTTAGAGAAATAGAAGGCACAATTCAATGCAAGGTGATATTGTATAAGTCTGATGGGATCTTTGGTGATGGGTTTTCTCTGAAAATGTTCTCAATTAAGTACTGAGTAGACTCTGATGGCCCAGGAAGCAGAGAATTGGTGGGAAAGAAGGAAAAAAAAAGTCGTACCTTGGTTGACAATATAGTAAGGGGCTACATGATTTCCTGATAGTCTGAAAAAAAATCTGAAGGGTTTTAGGGGAACCCCTTCCAGTTCACTGATTTATTGAACTAACACTTATTAAGTTCTCCTGCCATCAGCCTTGATTACATATTTTCTCATTAAATGAATTTACTGCCCCAGCATTCTCTTTAAATATCACATAAACATTTTTTAAAAGTTAAAGATATGGCAAGGAGTTTCTGTGATGACAACAACTCTTTTAGGTTGAGGTAAACTATTAAGTACAGCTCTTTAGCAGCAACACATGTATCTTCATTTCTTGACACAGCAAATTTTTATTGAACAAATGTTATGAGCCAGGAAGTGTTTTGGATATTAAGAATTCTAAGGTGAACCAGATATTCATATCAAAGAACAACCAATTTAATGGATAAACAGACAACTGCAACATAGTGACATCATGGAAGAAAGCAGAGGTAGGCAAGAAGTATATTGGAGAGCCCTTGGCCTGACTAGGAAGATTTTCAGTAAGGTTTTCTATAATAGGTGATGCCCAGGTTGGTGGGGGGCAAAGGAATTGGTCCAGGAGGATGGGAGAGTAAATGTGAAATAGCAAGGGGGCCAGTCTTGTCTTCCTTTTTTTTTTTTTTAAGGTTTTATTTATTTGACAGACAGAGATCACAAGTAGGCAGAGAGGCAGGGAGAGAGAAAGAGGGAAGCAGGCTCCCTGCTGAGCAGAGAGCCCGATGTGGGGCTCAACCCCAAGACCCTGAGATCATGACCTGAGCCGAAGGCAGAGGCTTAACCCACGGAGCCACCCAGGTGCCCCCAGTCTTGTCTTCCACTGTAGTGTCAGTCACAGGCTCTGGGCCTTTTCTGAGAACAAACTATCTCCTGTCAACAGAGGGCAGTTTTTGGAGAAGGGGGGCACCTGTGAGCTTTCAGCAGCCAACACTCACAGAAGCCCAGGATGCTTCACTGGTCTCGTAGAGGTGCACCAGGTCTGGTCTGGCTGGTGCACCAAAACAGAATCGTTCAGCCACCAGGGTGCTTGAGCTGTGAGTACTAGACATATCAAATGTTGATCCCTCTTTCAAGAAACTTGAATGTGGATATTTCTCAGTAAGCATCCTTGGCCTCACTCTCACAATGAATGTTTCTCCCTGGGCAGTGTCTGCTACTTTCATCTGCAACTCATGACTACCTTCTGATGTCTTGGTGACATCCACACTCACACATCCAGCTAGGCATTTCCCTGAATAAATGTTTGTTGAATGAATAAATGTACTAGGATTTCTCCAGCTGAAGGAAGGAAAGTACATTATAGGCAGAAAAGAATTGCTCAATATGGAGCATTGAGCACTGAATATGAGTATTTCAACTCATTGAAATATTTTAATATGGAGAAGTAAAGGATAAATGAGGATAATGAATTAAAAGTGGCAGTTCAGATTTGATCAGAATGATGAACAGGTGAAATGTTCTGGTCACACTTGATCATGCTAGAAATATTAATTTTTTGGTTTAAATTAGGGTTTTTTACAGCTCAAAATAAACACTTGAGATAAGTTCCCAAGAACTCTCTCCTCCCTAGCCATATTTAGGAGAAAATCTGACACATTTAGTCAATTTATTGAAAATCAAATTCCTCTTTTTCCTCCAGGTAGTAGGTTGCTCCTAAATCTAGGTGGTAGAAGTGGGGGAAGGTCAGACCTATTGTCAGTGTCTGGATAACTGTAAAGTTCCATCTTTCTGTCCAGGCACAGGGAAGGGGAAAAAGCCATCAGAAAATGGTTAAGAAGGAAACTCAGACAAGCCTTTCTCTCAAGAGGAAGAAATCTTTTAGACAAAGGACAAAAGTGCAAAACAGATTTCTCAGGGAAAAAAAGGCACTTCGGCTTACAAGTCTTTTATGATAACAAATTCTCTGGGGAGTGATAACTAGAGAAAACATGCGACTTAGCTTTCAGAAACAAGCCATCTGGAAATGGAAGGAGAAAACTTTGGATGTAAGTTCCTGGCAGTGAGCTCCAGAGGGCATATGGCAGCATCTGCATCTTCTTAGCAATCTGCTGTGCTTTGTGCTACACTAACAACTGACAAAGAAAAAAGAATGGAGAGTGTCAAGGACTTACCATTTGGTGCCTCCTACATGTCAGCCACTGAATGAGCTCTTACTTATTTAACATCTCATTTAATCCTCAGACTGGCCATCCTGATATCTTTATAACTTGCAACTTAAAAGGAGTTAAGGGTACCTAAAGCAAAATATACTTTTCCATTTTTCCCATAGACCTAGGATTTCAGAAATAGACTTTCCTGAATTGTGATTAGTTATGAAGTAGCTTTCATATTGGGGTAATTTGAGGACAGTACAACGAACATATAAGGTACACTACTCATGGTCTACTCCAGTTAGGGTACTTTCAAAATAAACATGGGCCTTAGGTTCCTGGTGAACCAACCTTCTGTTTGTTTGGTCGTCTTTGGAAGAGAAGGAAAATCAAATATACCTCTGCCTCTTTGATTTCCAACAAATTCTGGGAGAACATTACTAGTTAGAGCAACAGTGACTTTTGGTAGAAGAATGGATGGGAAAACGATGTTTGATATATTTAAGTAGTCAGTTACATTTTTTTTCCCCTGAAAGTTCTATTTTGAAAAATTACTAGTTTTTAATTCTTTTGTCATAAATCAGGGAGATATTTAAAAGTTAGAATACCTAAAATTCTTATACCTTCTCGTACACAGAAAATTCAGCATATCATAATCTAAATGCTTAATTCCACAACTGCTTAAGATACTTCAATAGCTGTTGGTGTGAATGGCCCCTTTAAATTGATGGAAAGAATTTGGGCCCATAGAAATAACTTCTCAAAACCCTTCCTTAATCTGTGTAGGAGTATATTGAGCACACTCAACAGGAGAAACTTAAGATGAGAATGTAGTGTATTAGGTGTTACAGCACCACTATAAGGCTATTTTTCCCACATGCAGTTCCATAGCAGTCTATACTTAATGGTTAAGACCTGTCTTCTCCGGGGCGCCTGGGTGGCTCAGTGGGTTAAAGCCTCTGCCTTCGGCTCGGGTCATGATCCCAGGGTCCTGGGATCGAGCCCCACATCTGCTCAGCAGGGAGCCTGCTTCCTCCTCTCTCTCTGTCTGCCTCTCTGCCTACTTGTGATCTCTGTCAAAAAAAAAAAAAGACCTGTCTTCTCCGATGAAGACTGGCTTCTCCTGCACTATGGCATAGATGTACAGGTTTATTCCAAGACTTCCTGGAAAATCAAGAGAAACATATTTGATCTCAGGAGGTCACCAGTAGAATGGGTTACAGTGACCACTAGACCCCAGGTTTGGGATTGGGGTTTACACTCTTATAGTGTCCCCTGCACTTTAGGGGAGGGCCTGCTATACCTCTGTACCTCTGAAATGAAAGGTTATTATGAAATGCTATACTTCTGTACCTCTAAAATGAAAGGCTATTATGGTAGTCCTCTCACTGGCTTGTGTATTTCTAAAATCCTGAGTTGCCGGGGACTGTTGTTACCTTACTTAGGGATGGAAAACTTACTTAAGGAGGAAAAGTTATATTGATTCTGAAAATCCAAACATTTTAATCATCAGTTCCCAAAATTTAAATTTACTGTGCATTTATAAAGCAAAACATACTCATCTAGGTAGACAACCATCTGGTAGGACTTTAGTATTATTCTTTTAGTAATATTCTGTATGAAAATCTAAATGCTTAGACTGTCGTGTACTTTCCTGTCCTCATTCCACTGCTTGAGATAATTATGATGGGACCTGGAAGAAGTCTTCATGGCTCTTTTCTCTGAGGTCAAGTTTATTATGGCAGTTTATTTAGGAATCATACCCCTGTCTCACTCTATTTTCATAATGATGTCCCCTCTACAATATAGCCAATTCCTCCTAAGTGTTCTGGTCTAATGCCTGGATTTCACCCTTTATCCCCCTTCACGTGTCCAATCTGACCTTCATACTCACCTTTGGTAACTTTTTTTCTTGGCTTCATGCTCTTCCAACTGTCCATACCATACCCCTTGTTTCACAGCAGGTCCTTCTTATGTATGTTATTCACTGAGATATCATAGGCATTCTGATTTGTCAGGCACAAGTAAAAAAAATGGAATATTTTGATCCTAGAAATATATAAGCTGTTTTTGCTGTTTCTGTTGTTGCTACTGCTATCATTCTGACTTAGTTCCATATTTTACTAACAAGGTGACTTCTCAGAATGTCACTTCAAGTTGCTAAGTGATAGGAGGATTAGTTTCTACATTGCCATGTTACTTGCCTGAATTATACTCTATTGTCATGGTGTTTCCTAGGTCCAGAGTATACTAATCCTATTGTACCTTCTTATGTTATCTGTTTGCATTTGTAATGCTCAACCCACTAATGATACTAACTTAGTTCTAGGCTTTTATTGGTAATGGTCCTGATAGGTCTATACACACAATCATTAAAAAAAAATCACATTAATAAAGAAAATGTGGTATATATATACGATGGAATACTATGCAGCCATCAAAAGAAATGAAATCTTACCATTTGCGACGACATGGATGGAACTAGAGCGTATTATGCTTAGCGAAATAAGTCAACTGGAGAAAGACAACCACCACATGATCTCCCTGATATGAGGAAGTGAAGGTGCAACGGGGGTGGGAGTTAAGGTGGTAGGAAAAGTAAAAATGAAAGAAGATGGGATCGGGAGGGAGAAAAACCAAAAGAGACCCTTAATGTCATAAAACAAACTGAGGGGGGTGGGGGGAAGAGGGGTTGGGTGAGGGTGGTGGGGTTACATCATATGTTTAAATAAAGCTTAAATAAAGTAAAAAAAAATAAAAAAAAACTTGACAAGTGGGTATAATAAAAATAAAATAAATAAATAAATAAATAATAAAAATTAAATTAAAAAAACACTAATTTAGAAGTGAAAAAAAAATCACATTGAAATGTGTGAGCCTTTGGCTGCTTAATGTTTGAAAGACATTGTGGAGATATGTTGTTCTGAAAACTTAAGAATGTTTTGTACCTTTAAAAGCTGATTAATGCAGCCATTCATTAATTCATTCAACAATTAGGACATATTAAATGTGCCAAACCTCTTTAAAGAGGGGGAACTGAATTAATTAGCAGCCAGTTCCTTTCTTCAATAATTTAAAATCTAATGGGGAAGGCAGGTGTGTAAGTCATTTTTTAAGGTGTGATAAGCTTAACTGACATTTACTATACAGTCTGGTACTTCTGAAAGACATGCTTACTCTGCAAATTTAGGTTTCCTAGAAGGTAGGAAGGAGGTAGTACTGAAGAATTCAGTAGTCAGTGATATTTGGGACTCATGTTCAGGTAAGGAACATCAATTTCAAGTAGAGAGAAGGATGGGTGAGAACTGGCAATTCCTAGAATTTGAAGACCTAGATGTCTTGCTATCAGTAAGATATTCATTTAGGCATAGAAAACAAGGCAGAAGTTTAGATGCAACCACCTGTGCACAAAGTCACAGTTGGGCCATAGGCAAGAGAAACTTGTTGCTAATATGTAGTATCTGACAGCTTATAACTTATCTTCTTGCTTACAGTCTGTCAAAAATAATCTGAGACTTGGGGCACCTGGGTGGCTCAGTTGGTTAAGTGGCTGACTCTTGGTTTCAGTTCTGGTCATGATCTCAGGTTTGTGGGATGGAGTCTGGTGTTGGTCTCCTTGTTCAGGAGTTGTCTGCTTGGATATTTTCTCCCTCTGCCCCAATGCTGCTCATGTGTGCTCTCTCTCTTTCAAAAAACAAAACAAAACAAATTCCAAAAAGACAAAACACACAAACAAAAAAATAAAAAACTTAAACTCTTGGAAAAGAATCTCAGTATATTTTCATCTTCAAAAATTAAGTCCTACTATTTTCAAGTAGTGATAGCAAAAATTATAATAATTGCTCAGTGCTTAATCTTGGGATTAAATTCTACTCAAGACTTATGTGGTTTATTTTAGTCAAACCTATATTTCTGCCATAACTGAGTGTATAGCATGATCTTTAAGGAAGCAACATCATGTTATCTACACTGCATTTATCTACTTTGTAAGACCACTTAGGGGAGTGGCAGTGGCAAGATGGTTATATAAGACACCCCCTCTCATACTTCCACTGAATAACGATAATTGGGCATCCATCCATAGATGAAAGTTCTTTTGTGGGAGATTTCGGATCCAGGTAAAAGATTATGAAACCCTGGTACAGTTCAAAACCAACATAGCTGGTAGGAGACATGCCCACCTGTGCCTCTAGAGCCAGAGGTTACAACCCCTTTCATTCATGGTCCAGTGCCAGTCCTTTCCACCAAGGGACCCATCTGATGGCCAGGCAGAAGCTCTCCTAGGGACTTGGTGGAGGTACGTGCATTTGTTAACAGACCTGGTGACCGAGGACCTAAGTATGGACTCTGAAGCAGATATTTGTCCCTCCACCTACCATATTTAAACAAGGTACTGGGGGAAATCCCATCCATCCAGAGATCAGATGGGATACATATACCTTACCAAACCCCTAGTAACAAGCCTATCAACTACGTACCCCACTGTAGATCCAGTGAGCTTCAAAACTGGCTCAAACTCAGCATGACTGCAATTCCAGAGCTGATACCATTACCCTGGGGAACTGACAGAAAATCCTTACCATACAAATCTAACCAGTTTGTAAATAGCAGAAGAGGCATCTCTTCTTTCCAATGCACAGACCAGTGCATGGTTAGGTGACTCGTGAAGAATCAGGCAAACATGACACTACCAAAGATAACTAATAAAGCTTTAGTGACTGACCCCAAAAAATGGAAATCTATGGCTTGCCTTGCAAAGAATTCAAAATAATCACTTTACAGAAACTCAGTGAACTGCAAGAGAACAGTAACTAAAAATCTGGAAAACAATGCATGAACAAACTAACACATTATTCAAGTAAATAAAAGCCATAGAAAAGAACCAAAAAGAAATGCAGGAGCCGAAGAAGACAATGACAGAACTGCAAGATTCAACAGAAAGCTTCAACAAAAGACTTGATCATGCAGAAGAAATAATCCACAAACTCCAAGATAGAACATTTGAAAACAGCCAGATAGAACAGCAACAACAACAACAAAAAGCATAGAGTGAATGAACATCCACATCATGAGAGTCCCATAAAGAAAGAAAGAAGCTGAAAAAACTAAATAGCTGAAAACTTTCCAAATTTGGGGGAGATATGGTAGATATAGAAAGTTTAAGGACCACAAGCAAGATCAATTCCAAAGATATCCAAAGATGCATTATAATCAAAATATTGTCAAAGACGAAAAGAATTCCAAAAGCAGCAAGAGAAAAACAATTCAACACACAGAAACCTCCATAAGTCTATCAGTAAATGTTTCTGCATAAAACAAATCTCTTCAACAAATGGTGCTGGGAAAGCTGGTCAGCTACATGTGAAAGCATGAAACTGGACCATTCTCTTATACCACATATAAAAATAAAGTCTAAAGGGGTTAAAGATTTGAATGTAAAGTCTGAATCCATAAAATATCTAAAAGAAAACATAGATAGTAAGTTCTTTGGTCAATTTTAGTAATATTTTTTGGACCAGTCTAAGGACAAGGGTATAGCTAAAATAAATAGAATTTCATCAAACCAGAAAGTTTTTGCATAGTGAAGGAAAATATCAAGAAAACAAAAGAAACCTATAGAATGAGAGAAGAGATTTGCAAATGATATATCTGATAACGGGTTAACATCCAAAATATATAAAGAACTTATACAAGTTAATATAAAAAAAGCCCAATTTAAAAATTGGCAGAGGACCTAAACAGAGATTTTTTTTCCCTAAATACATAGAGATGGCCAATAGGCACATAAAAAGATGATCAACATTTTAATACCAATCAAAACCACAACTGAGCTATCACCTCACACATTAGGTTGGCTATTATCATAGAAACAAAGAAATAGTTTTGGTGAGAATTTGAAGAAAAAAGAACCCTCATATGCTGTTGGTGGGAATGTAAATTAGTGAAGTCACTATGGAAAACAGTATGAACTGCAATACAATCTTGCAATTAGACTCTGGGTATTTATCTGAAGAACATGAAAACACCAGTTCAAAGAAACATGCACTCCTATGTTCATTGCTGTATTATTTACAATGGCCAAGATATGGAAGTGACCCAACTGTCTGCTGACAGATAAATGGATAAAGGAGATACAGGTACATGCATGCACGCGTGCGCAAACACACACACACACACACACACACACACACACACACACACAGTAGTATTATTACTTGGCCATAAAGAAAGGAAATCTTGTCATTCGCAATAATGTTGATGGAACTAGAAGATACTATGCTAAGTAAAATAGGTCAAAGACAAATAAATGATTTCACTTGCACGTGGAATCTAAAAAAAAAAATACAAACAGACTCATAGATACAGGAAACTGTTGGTTACCAGCAGGGAGTGGGGTTGGTATGGGCAAAACAGATAAAGGGAATTAAGAGCTACAGCCTTCTAGGTATAAAATAAATGAATCATGGGGTTTTAATAAGCAGTATAGGAAATATAGTTAATAACATGGTAATAACTTTGGTGACAGGTGTTTACTAGAATTATCATGGGGATCATTTGCTATATATAAAATGTTGAATCCCTAGGACATATAACTGAAACTAATAAGATATTGTATGCCAATTCTGTTTTAATTTAAAAAAGATACAAAGTATCTTTAGGATAGACACCCAGTAGTGCAATTGCTGGGTCATAAGGTAGCTCTATTTTCAATTTTTTGAGGAACCTCCATGCTGTTTTCCAGAGTGGTTGCACCAGCTTGCATTCCCACCAACAGTGTAGGAGGGTTCCCCTTTCTCCACATCCTCGCCAGCATCTGTCATTTCCTGACTTGTTCATTTTAGCCATTCTGACTGGAGTGAGGTGGTATCTCATTGTGGTTTTGATTTGTATTTCCCTGATGCTCAGATCTCCCTGATATGAGGAAGTGGAGATGCAACGGGGGTGGGAGTTAAGGTGGTAGGAAAAGTAAAAATGAAAGAAGATGGGATCGGGAGGGAGAAAAACCAAAAGAGACACTTAATGTCATAAAACAAACTGAGGGGGGTGGGGGGAAGAGGGGTTGGGTGAGGGTGGTGGGGTTACATCATATGTTTAAATAAAGCTTAAATAAAGTAAAAAAAAAAAAAGATACAAAGTAGGACATTAATAGCATTAAGTGTGGGCCAAAGAGAAGTATAGTTTTTATATGTATTTGAAGGTAAGGGTCTGTTGTGTCAAAATAAACTGCTGTTTTATATAGTCTCATGGTAACCACAAGGGAAAAAACTATAGTAGAGACACTAAAGAAAAAAATTAAACCCTACCACTACAAAATATATAACAAAGGAAGCTTTCAGGAAAGGAAGAAAGCAATAAGGAAATTTAAAAATCAGTAGAATACAATTAACAAAATGACAGTAGTAAGTAGTTACTTGTCAAAAAATACTTTAAGTGTAGTAGACTAAATTCTCCCACCAAAAGACCAAGTTGCTAAATGGATTTAAAACAAAAACAAGGGACGCCTGGGTGGCTCATTTGGTTGAGCGGCTGCCTTTGGCTCGGGTCATGATCCCAGCGTCCTGGGATCGAGTTCCGCATTGGGCTCCTTGCTCGGCAGGGAGCCTGCTCCTCCCTCTGCCTCTGCCTGTCTCTCTCTCTCTGTCTGCGTATGCTCTCTAACAAATAAATAAATAAATAAAATCTTAAAAAAAAATAAAAATAAAAAATAAAAACAAACCCCAAATCCAACAATATGCTGACCATAACTGATTCATTTTAGCTCACATAGACAAAGTGAAGGGATGGAAAAAGACATTCCAAGCAAAGGTTAACCAAAAGAGACTAGGAGTCACTATACTTAAACCAGAAAAAAAAATACTTTCAGTTAAAATTGGTCACAAGAGACTTAGAAAGTCACTCTATACTGATAAAAAGGTCCATTCATTGAGAGGATATAATGATTGTAAATACATATGCACCTAGATTGCTCATATGCACATATATATTTAAAGCAAATATTAATGGAACTGAGTCAAGAAATCTATAGCAATACAATAATAGTAGGGGATTTTAATTCTTTACTTTCACATTGAATAGCCCATCTAGACTGAAAAACAAGGAAACAGTGGATTTGAATAATGCTATAAACCAAATTAATCTAAAAGACAAATATAGAACATTTTCTCCAACAGCATAAGATGATGTTTTTCTCAAGGGCGCATGGATGGTTCTCCGGGTTAGGTATATTGGGCCGCAAATCAAACCTTAACAAATTTAAAGGATTGAAATCGGGTATCTTTTCCAGTAATGGTATGAAGCTAGAAATAAGAAAAAGGAAAAATTCACAAGTGTATGGAAAGTACATAATATACTGCATATTGTGTGTGTGTGTGTGTGTGTATACACACACAATATACTCCTGAATAACTGGTGTGTCTAAGAAGAATTCATAAAGTATTGAGATAAAAAAATGAAAATCTAACAGTCAAAACTTATGGGATGGAAAAAAAGCTGTTTCAAGAGGCAAGTTTACAGTGATGGATGTCTACATTCAGAGAAAACAAAGATATCAAATAAACAACTTTATAACTCAAGAAATTAAAAAAAGAATTTAAAGTGCATAGTTAACAAAAAAGAAAATGAAAATTAAGCAGAAGTAAACAGATTAGAAAAACAAAAATATCAATGGAATAGAGGTGGTTTTTGAATAAACAAAACTGACAAACTTTTGGCTAGGAACCAAGAAGAAGTAGAAGAGGACTCAAACAAAATTATAAGAGAGTAGGGGGCGCCTGGATGGCTCAGCAGGTTAAAGCCGCTACCTTTCGCTCAGGTCATGATCCCACGGTCCTGGGATCGATCCCCACATGGGGCTCTCTGCTTGGCGAGGAGCCTGCTTCCCTTCCTCTCTCTCTACCTGCCTCTCTGCCTACTTGTGATCTGTGTCTGTCAAATAAATAAATAAAATCTTTAAAAAAAAAAAAAAAAAAGAGACTACAAAACTGACACTACCGGGATGCCTGGATGGCTCAGTTATTAAGCATCTGCCTTCAGCTCAGGTCATGATTCCAGGGTCTTGGGATCAAGCCCCGCATAAGGCTTCTTACACAGTGGGGAGCCTGCTTCTCCCTCTCTCACTCTCCCTCCTTATGCTCCCTCTCTCACTGTGTCTCTATCAAATAAATAAATAGAATAAAAACCTGACACTATATAAATTCAAAAGATAAGAGAATAATATTCTATCAGAAATGGATAACACAGAAGAAATAGAAATTCCTAGGAATATATACAACCTACCAAGAATGAATCATGAAAAAAATTGAAAATCAGAATAGATCAACAACTAAGGAGACTGAAACAGTAATCAAAAACCTTCCAACATAGAAAATCCCAGGATCAGATGATTTCACTGGTGAATTCTACCAAACACTGAGAAATGATCAATGCTAGTACTTCTTAAATTATTCCAAAATTTAAAAGAGTAGGGAATACTTCCAAACTCATTTTATAAGGCCAGCATTACTCTGATACCAAAGCCAGAGGACTACAAGAAAACAATATGCTGATATCCCTGGTGAATATAGATACACATATTCAACAAAATACTAACCTAATTCAACAGCATTTTAAAGTGATCGCATACTAAGACATATGAGATTTATCCCTGAGATGCAAAGATGGTTCAATATAAGAAAATCAATGTAATTCACATTAATAGGAAGATGAATAAAAATCATATTATAACCTCAATAGGTGTGGAAAAAGCTTAGATAAGACTCAATCCCCTTTCTGATAAAAGCCCTTAACAAATTAAGTATAGAAAGAACATACCTCAACATAATAAAGACCACATATATGGTGAAAAATAAAAATCTGTCTCCAAAACAGGGTGCCCACTCTCATCACTATGACTCAACACAGTATGAGAAGTCCTAGTCATTAGGACATTAATGCAAGAAGAAAAAAGTTAAATGCATCCAAATTGGAAAGAAAGAAGTAAAATTGTCTCTACCTGCAAATGACATGGTCTTATATGTAGAAAACTCTAAAGATTCCCCCCCCCAAAAAAAACTATTAGAATAAATGAATTCAGTAAAGTTATAGGATACAAAATAAGATGAAAAATCAGTAGCATCTCTATATACTAACAATAAATTATCTGAAAAAGAAACAAAATAATCCCATATACAATAGCATAAAAAGTGATAAAAGTACTTAGGTATAAATTTAAGTGAGGAGGGGAAGGATTTGTATGCAGAAAACTACAAGATATTTATAAAAGACATCAAAGACAGAAATAGGATGATATCCATGTCCATGAATCAGAAGACTATTGTTAAAATGCCCATACTACCCAGAGCTAATTTTATATTCAGTGCAATCCCTATAAAAAAAATCCAATGGAGGGGCACCTGGGTGGCTTAGTGGGTTAAGCCTCTGCCTTTGGCTCAGGTCATGATCCCAGGGTCCTGGGATCGAGCCCCACATCGGGCTCTCTGTTCAGCAGGGAGCCTGCTTCCTCCTCTCTCTCTGCTTCCCTCTCTGCCTACTTGTGATCCATCTGTCAAAATAAATAAATCTTTAAAAAAAAATCCAATGGAATTTTCCACAGAGATATAAAGAGAATCCTAAATTTTTGTGGAAAAACGAAAGACCCTAAACAGCCAAGGCAATCTTCAGAATGAAGAACAAAGCTGGAGGCACAAAAAGAATAAAACTGGACCCTTAATTTTACAAAAAACAAAATGTATTAAAAGTTTAAACTTAAAGCCTGAACCACAAATATCCTAGAAGAAAATATGGGGAAGAGCCTTTTAACATATGTCTTGGCAATCATTTTATGGATAGGGCACCAAACACAAGCAACAGAAGGAAAGGTTAATAAATTGGACTATATTAAAAAGCTTCTGTACAGTAAAAGTAACAAAAAAAGAACCTATAAAATGCTATTTGTAAGTCACACATCTAATAAGGGGTTACTATCCAAACTATATCAAGAGCTCATACAACTCTATAGCAAAAATCCCCAAACAGCTCAATTTAAAAAATGACACAAGAACTCAGTATTTTCTCCAAAGAGGATATGCAAATAGACAACAGGCATCTGAAAAGATGCTCAACATCACTAATCAAGGAATATAGCAAATCAAAACTATAGTAACACCCCACACTTGTTAAAAAGGCAATTATCAAAAAAGATAAGAACAAATGTTGGTGAGGATATTGGGAAACAGGAACAGATGGACCCTGTTAGTGGGCATCTAAATGGGTCTAGTCACTATGAATAATAGTATAGTGTTCCCTCAAAAAGTTAAAAACAGAACTACCATATGATCCGGCAATTTCACTTCTGGGTACTTATCCAAAGGAAACAAAATTGCAATCTTCAAAAGATATCTGCAGTCCTATTTCATTATAGCATTATTTAGAATAGCCAACAAATGGAAACATAAGTGTCCATTGACAAATAACTGGAAAAACACATGCATACATACATGATGAAATATTATTCAGCCATAAAAAGGAAATCTTGCCATTTGCAACAACATAGATGCATCTTGAGAGTATTATTCTCTGTAAAATAAATCAGACAGAGAAAAACCAATAGTGTATTACCTCACTTATATGTACAAATTAAAAAATAGACCTGTGGTTAACTGAGGCCTAAGGGAAGTGGGAAGACGTTGGTTAAAGGCTACAGATTTCCAGTTAGAAAATGAAAAAGTTCAGAGGACCTAATATACAGCATGGTCACTGTAGTTAAAACATTATATTAAGTATCTGAAGGTGTCTAAGAGTAAGTTTTAACTGCTCCTCAGAGAAAATAGTTACGTGAAGTGATGGATGTGTTAGCTAATTTATTTTTGTAATCATTTTATCTATATATATATATATATATATATGCTTATCAAGTCATCACATTGTATAGCTTAAAGTTATACATTGTTATCTTATCTGTCAATTGTATCTCAAAGCTGGACAGAAATAAAAAGGACATATGGTATCATCTGGAGACAATGGGTATGCCACAAGGCAGAAATGGCCAGCAAAGTCTCAGAGTGGCTTCGTAACTTTATGCCAGTCATGCTAGACACTGTTTTGGCAGGACAACTGACTGATTCATTCAAATATGTACTAAAGGCCAACGAAGTTTCAGGTATGGGCATTGGGCCAGGAATACAATCTAGTTTTATTATTTATTTAATTATGCCATGAATTAGCCTGTTTCCCCTAAGAATTCTATCAGAAGAAGTTGCAATGATAACAACTTATGGAGTTTTAGAGGAAATAGGGCAAAAATGGAAATGTGAGTATAAAGGAGAACAATAACAAAAGGTTATAGTCATCTTATTTGACTGAATACTTAGAATCATTCTATATAATAGAAATCACTATATCAGTTACAAACAAGAACACCAAAATGACGTACTTTACCACTACTAAGAAACTTTCGGTCTGGTTGCTTTCAACATGGACATAAATAGAAGATAAAACTTACAGAGTATGAGGTTTGAAAGAGTACATATCCAGCTTTGGGGATCTTTGGAGTGTCAGCAGAAGTGTCATTCGCTCTGGGTCATCAGCACATGATAAAGGTTTTGGGTCCAGAAATATGGGAAGGAAGGGAATCCCAAGTGAAGAGAGCTTTAAGCAAAATCACAAAGGCCGTGAAGTATGCACACAGAACACAATTTGTTCTACTTTAGAGTATAGCAGCAGGGTGGAAATAAAGATTGAAAATTCAAATTCAAACTAGGTTCATATTATCATAATGACCTTCAATGCCAGGTTTGACCTTTATTTAATAGGCAATGAAAAGAGTTACCCATGAGTGTTGACACATAATTTGTGTCTGGATTATGTAGTTAGATTTGTCAGTCTGCGTCATCATAAACTTTGGAGTGAAACCTTTGGTCAGGAGCATATACACTGATGTCTAAAACTTTAAGATGAACTTTCCAAGGTCAATTAACAGTAAAGCTTTAGATTTCTTTTGAGAATTTTCCTTTGAGGCAATATAAAAACCTGATGTGTGTTGACTACCAATTTTAAAATAAATGTTGGAGTGCTCTGAGTTTGCCAACTGCTGAAAAGTAAAATAATGACACATTAAGTAATGGAAATGTGGGAATTAAAACTTTCACAGAAAAAGAAAACAAACTCATCATTTCTTTCCTTATCTCTGTGTCAGCCCCCCTTGCTTGTTCATGTCTTGTCCTTTGAGATGTCCTCAGTTGCCTCTATCTCAGTGCCTTTTGATATTCATAAGGGGTGAAACACCATTTTGGAATTTAGAGACTCTCTTGGCCTCAGTAACTGAAAATAATTGGAGTAATTTCATTTTATTTCTTCTAGAGGAAGAACCTGGAAAGTTCACTGATTTCCTATTCTACCTTTCTGTAGTCCTTACCTTGTTCCAAGCCCTGCTTGAGTTACAGCTCTTGATGTTCTTCAGACTATGTGGTGCCTCATAATCCACCAATCCTGCAAATTCCTGTCCTTGAATTCAGTATACTTTTACATATTTCTCTGAAGACAGTTTTGCCAGCTGACAGTCTGAGTTAACTGAGTTCCATACATAAATTTATGCAGGAAGGAGAAAAAGAAAATACTCAGGAAAGAAAACAAATATTTGAACACAGTGGAATAGTTCTAATCCAAAATATGTCAAGCTATAGTGATTTTTTAAAAAAGATCTTCAATTTGCAGAATACTTTAACATTCTCTGCCAAAAACTCCAGGTATGCATCAATGTCTTTCATCATTTTATGTCTTTGAGTGATGTTTTGTGCTCTGTAAATTTGATACATTGTCTAGGTTATTTACTGTGTACCAAGATAAATTCCCAAACCATCTCTGTACACTAATATGAGTGCATCAAATGTCCCTCCCAGGTTTTCCATGCCTAATCCATCCAACAGGCAAACCTGTATTGAGCATTTTTAAGTGTTAGCCATACCAGATACTCCTCAAACTTTACCAAGATTAAAAATAAACTGGGGATACACTATACCACAGATTTTGTGGTATGTATTGGGGTCTGAATTTCTACATCTTTAACAGGCTCACAAGTGTGCTTTTTGGGGGACCACACTTTGAATAAAATCTCTTTTATACTAAAGTACTCTGTACTAAAGTAACTCAATATAATGGGGGCACTGGGCACATGATGAGCAAATATAAAGCAATTTTAACATGGTAGTATACATATTTCACTGTGAAGAGTGGAAGTTCAGAAGTTTTACAGGAGACTTAAACAGGGTCTAGGAAGATGTGAAGGATAGTAGCAAGCACGGAAGGTATTCTTGACACAAGGAATAGGTGTAGGAATTCATGGGACTCCATAGAATCATGTGGCTGGAAGTTAGGATACACATTGAAAAGACTGGAAAGGGAGGAAACGTAGTTTAGGTCTTATGGTACACATAAGCAAACAAATATTTTGTAGGATAGGAAATGGGGAATAAAAATTAAGATATACAATACTCACACACAAGCACGCATATGCAAAAGGTCCTGGTCAAAATGCCTACTTTACTTGCTTAAAAATCAATTTTATTTTCAGAAGAAGCAGTCAGTTTTGACAGGGAATTTTTGTCCTTAAGCCAGGTTTTAACTTTATAACTAGGACTCTGAGGGAAATATAAATAGCACTCTAAGGAGCTTTCATGAGTATCACTTTAAAATCTGCACCAGCTCTTCTAGATTATTCTAAGCAGGCTGCTTCGAATCTGTCACATTTTTTGCCTCATGAGAATTTGAATCTTGTGTGAATGGGTCCCCATATTTCCAGATAAGATCTACCTTTCTAATATGGCATTAATGCTTCTTTGCAATTTGTTTCCAACCTACTTTTCTAGCATAGCTCTGTATCTCCCTCAATGTTCTTACCATAAAACTAGAGTATCCTTCATTCATTGAACAATAAACACATGGAATTCCTACTACTTTGTGCCAGAATCTGCACTTCATTCTGGGGATACAGTTTTGGCAAAGTAGTCTATGACCTGATTTAAAGAAACTTGTATTTGGGGATGACTGACATTTGCAATAAATGCAATAAATTGTGAAGAGCACTACCAAAAAAATGTTAAATTACAGGGACTGTAATTACACTGTGAATAGATGTTCCTGTGAAAGTGATGTTTCAGCTGAGACCTGAAGAAATAAAAGATATTAACCAGAAGATGTGTGGTGGGAATTGGGGAGGGATAGAGAGAACAGAATATACAAAGTGAAGCATCATAGACTAGTAAGAAAGTAGAATCTTCAAATAATCATTGGAAATTTGGCATGGTTGATCTTAGAGCAGAAGGGGGGAAATGGTGAGAATGAGAGCTAGGCAGGGGCCAGTTGCAGAAGGCTGTAAGTGATGTGTTAATGAACAGAAGCATACTAAATGTAATAGAAAAACCACTCAAGGGCTTTAAGCAGGGAATGACATCAACAAGTTTAGATTTTATTATTATTTTACTGGCTGCAGGACAGAGGAAGACTTAAAAGGTATGAAACTAGAGTGGGAGAGCCAGCTCTTAAAACTGCTCAGATGAAATGCGATGGTGCTTTTGGTGAGAATGGGGCAAGTGGAAATGGAGAGAAGTAAATAATTTCACATTTGAGTATTTCCTGAGGGTAATGGGGATTCAAGAAATGAAGAAGTCAGTGATGACGCCAAGATTTCAGGCTTGGCAAGACGCTATTTATTAAGAGGGGTAACATCAGAGATGCACAGTCCTTGACAGAGAAAGAAGAATTCCCATTTGGACATGTGCTTTAAGGAATTTGAAATATCCAAATAAAAATACAGCATAAGGAATATATGTTTGGAGTTCAAAACCAGTGGGACCTGGTTTTGAAGTTATAAACCTGGGAGTCATCAGCATATGGAAAGAAATGAAAGCCATGGAATTTGAGGAGACTGCTTTGGGAGAATCCATAGAGTGAGAAGACTAAAGAGCTTAGAATGGACTTCTGAACTCCATCAACATTAGGACATGAACAAAGGAAGGGTAAAGCAGGCAGTAATAGGAGTATGAGCCACCAGTGGTTAAGAGGAAAGTTTGAAGAGAATGATGCATTGAAAGACAGAAGGGAGTATTTTAGGAGGGAAAAGCATTTCTATGACTCAGCAAGTTTGAGTGGCCCTGGGACACATCTGAAAAGGGTCTGCTCTTGAGGGTTCTATCAATAATGGTTGACCTTAATCAGTTAAGTTTTTCTGCCTTCCACCCCAAGCTTCTATTCTGTCTTCCACAGAATTCCATTTATTTTCCAAAGTTCTGTTAAAGAAGAATCTTCATAAAAATCATCTTTGCATTGGAGATACATTCTCATTTTGATGTACATCTGTAATTTTATATACAGTATGTGTTATCTTTCTACTTGGGCATAGATCTCTAATAATCTGGAAAGTTCCCAGAGGACAGCAACTTTACCATGAATGAGGATGTTTGCTGACATTAATCAGAGTTGCACAACTAGTCACATATAGTTTTCATTAGTTTTTGCAGAATTTTTATAATAGCCATGGTGATATAGTCCCTAAGGTTCTGAGAAGGCAGGAATTATATTTCTGTGAATGGTTTTATCTCCAATATTTAGCTTATTGATATGTAAAAACAGCTATTAAAAAGTTATTGCATGTTTTCTTTCGTATTTTTTCCTCTTTGAAATTGAAAAAAATTTAATTATGTTTCTATTGGAAGTCTCAATATTTTTGATGAATTCTAGGTTGTGTTGTGGCATAGCTATTCCTTTAGCACTTTAAATAAACAAATTTTCACCAGGATTCCCTCTGTGAAATTAAAGAGCTGATCCCCACATTTATATCTGTTGTACTAATGTGTGGGGATGGGGATGACATTGGGAAGTATCACATACTGCTCTTCCCTCCTTCCAGTAACACTTTCAGTGGGCACCACTGGAGCACTTATGTGGGCTTTCTTTGCCTCAAGTCCCACCATGGTTTCTGATGTTGCAGATGGCTTTCTTAATGTCATTAGCTTATTTTCATTTGATCATTTATATACCATCTTACTCTTGCTTCTTTAACCCACAGTTGGAAAACCAAAGATGTTTTAAGTGATTATTCTCTTTTGAACATGGACCTTCTCGCAGTGGGGCCCTGGAGGTAGGCAATGAATCTCTCCCTGTCCCCACTTCTAGCTTCTGAAGGACTCCAAGAAAAAAGATTAATCAGTTTTTCGGAAGTTATAATCTATCCCCCAACAAGCATGCACTTGCTATTCATGTTCTTATAAGGACTTAGGTACAAAAATGCCAGCTGAGGACTCCTTGCTTTGTACTATATCCAGGGAAAGAGATCTGACAATATCCCAGGCAAAGCACTCTATAAACACCCTCCTTTTTAAACCCAGCCATAAGGACTTACATGCAGAAAAATAACCACTTGAAACCCTTTGTCCCCATGTTAAGAATGCTGCCAAAGCTTTTGCCTTAGCTTGCTTCAACAAGAATAAACTGTGCAAAAGCTCTGGAGTTCTCAGGCAATGTGATTGCCCGCCCTGCTTGTTTAAGGTCATTAAAATCCTGGACTTTGCCAAAGACTTAGAGCAGAGCCATCCTGTTCTTGGAGTGAGTTGTAATTTTGCTTAGGTCACAGATTTTTTAATGGCCAACAGCATTAAAATGGGTCCTTTTTATTGGTGTTAAGTATAAATGAGATGCAAAGAGTGTGTGTGGTAATTTTAAAGTTGTGTTTATAATGAAGATAGTCTGTTTAAGAAATTACTAATATATTTATACTTATGAATTATAAAAATTAAAACACTTTCTATTATCCTGTCAGATGGAAGAAGGATGTTATACTCTAAAAGCCATTTCTTTGGAGATTTCACTTTCTTTATTGAGTCCTACAAAGCCTTCCCATTTATCCTGGATGCATTTGTGGCTATATTCATATAGCCAAAAAGACATGAGGAGTTGTGTAACTATTGGTGAGTTCAAGGCTTTCAGAACGACCTGGTAGGGCAATAAAAGCAAAACCATTTTCAAGTCATCATTTGCTGATTAATTACTTTGAACTGAAATGTCCAGTAACTCTTCCATTTGTTTTGGTTAAAAATAAAAGATGATTTTTATCTTGTTATAATAACTATTTTCTCTGATGAAGTACAGATTTTAGCATTTTTGCTTCTTAAATATCACTTCTATAATGACTGCTTATGAAAGCATAAGAGAACAGACTATGGCTTAATTTTCAACTACAGTGATAAAAGTTAGGGAACAATTTTTTGAGGAACCTCCATGCTGTTTTCCAGAGTGGTTGCACCAGCTTGCATTCCCACCAACAGTGTAGGAGGGTTCCCCTTTCTCCACATCCTCGCCAGCATCTGTCATTTCCTGACTTGTTCATTTTAGCCATTCTGACTGGTGTGAGGTGGTATCTCATTGTGGTTTTGATTTGTATTTCCCTGATGGCCAGTGATGTGGAGCACTTTTTCATGTATCTGTTGGCCATCTGGATGTCTTCTTTGCAGAAATGTCTGTTCATGTCCTCTGCCCATTTCTTGATTGGATTATTTGTTCTTTGGGTGTTGAGTTTGCTAAGCTCTTTATAGATTTTGGATACTAGCCCTTTAGCAGCAATGTCCACAATAGCCAAGTTATGGAAAGAACCTAGATGTCCATCAACAGATGAATGGATAAAGAAGAGGTGGTATATATATACAATGGAATACTATGCAGCCATCAAAAGAAATGAAATCTTACCATTTGCGACGACATGGATGGAACTAGAGCGTATTATGCTTAGCGAAATAAGTCAACTGGAGAAAGACAACTATCACATGATCTCCCTGATATGAGGAAGTGGAGATGCAACGCAGGGTGGGGATTGAGGTGGTAGGAAAAGAAAAAATGAAACAAGATGGGATCAGGAGGGAGACAAACCAAAAGAGACTCTTAATGTCATAAAACAAACTGAGGGGGGTGGGGGGGAGAGGAGTTGGGAGAGGGTGGTGGGTTACATTATATGTTTAAATAAAAAAGCTTGAAGAAAAAAAAAGTTAGGGAACATTGCATGTTCTGCTCTATTATCCAAGCCAATATAATACATCTGTTCATAAATAATTATATATTAGGGTATATGAGCCTATTCACCATCTTCAGACTATCATAGAAAAATAAGGTAACTTTAGGTCAGATCTAACTATCTGAAGTATATATTTTAATATATATAATATATATTTTAATATATATAAATATAATATATATAAAGTGTATATTTTAATGTATATCTGAAGTATATATTTTACACTAAAATTACATCAATAATGTTTAGAGGGTGAAAATATTTCTTGTGGCACTAAGTCGCCCTATAGATTGCCTCAGTTGACATTCCTAGGAGAGAAGGGCAAGGTCCTGGTGGGGATGTGAGTGAGCCCATGAGGCAGTACAGGGATTGGAAAGGCAGGGAGAGATGGATGGTGGTGTGAGTGACTGGTGTTTTAACATGTGTCAAGAACTTTTTGAATGTTATATTAATCTTCTTTTATAATGTGAGACCAATATTCTATCCATTGTAAATGTAAAGACACTAACGTTCACAAAATTTGTTTGAGATCTCAAATCTGTATGTTATAGTTGGGGTTTGAATGCTTTTTCCTGACCCTAAAGTTCACATTTATTCTTCTAGGTTTAGATCACAGTGGTTATTGTGTGGTGAATGGCTGCTTTCAAGGGTTAGGATACTTCAAGAAGATGGAGTTATGCCAAAGTCATATTTTAAGTCTGGAGAAAAGTTAGGAAGATTCTGGAAAGTTTGATTTATATGTGTAATTAATTTATTGGGACACATACTGACTCTTGGGCATTTCATTAAACAAATATTTATTAAGCATCAACTAAGTACCAGGCATTTTTCTAAGTGCTGAAGAAAAAGCACTGAATCAGATACATACTTCTCAACAATACTGATGAGGAAACCTCATCCAGTTCTGATTTAAGAACTTAGTATATATGGGAAGACTCCAGTTAATAATTTTAAAGTTGCAGCAAAATTTTAGAATGGTGATATTTTATACAATTCCTAGCTGTCAGGAAATTGCAATTTAATACAAAACAGTATTTAGGAGACAACACTATGAAGAAGCTATCATGTCCTTTAAGCATATCTGTGAATTCATTCCATTTAACCAGATGACAATAGAATTACTACAAATTTGAATCCTTTCTGTATTCCATAGAGTTTCTCTGGAATCCTATGATTTAACATCCCGAGGCTTCCATCTATACCAAGTAACTGGCTCTTATCAGAAACTACTTTTGTGTCATTGCTTATCCAGAGTAGAGAAAGAAATACCAAAATGTCCTAAGTATCACTATGTATTTAATATGATCCTGATAAATCTGATAAGCTGAGATAATGTAAGTGACAAAGCTGCCCTTATATGAATAATTCTTTTAAATTCCCATTTCTTCCTTTGTAGTGCTAAGCAACTGATAATACAAGCTTAGGGAAATGGGATTCGCTAGTCTCTATCATTTTAAATGGCTTCTTCTAGTCAACAAAAACAAAAAATAAGATAAAATAGGTCCTCTTAAAAACAATTTTTTTGAGGAAGGACAGTTCATTAGAACTAAATTAGAAACTAAATAATTCTGGAAACTTCTGTATAGTAGGCTTTCTCCTTAGTTTTATATCCACAGTGCTTAACATTCTCCTGAGATTTGAGTTAATCTCCTGTCATTTTTCTAGAAAAATATTCCTAATTTGATTGTCTATTCAATGAAGTCTAAATTCACTAGCATGAAATGTGAAAGGTCGTCATAATCAGACAAAATATCCCTTTTCAGTATCTTTTTTTCTTCCATACATCACATTGCACTTTTTTGGAAGAATACAGAGTGGCCTTTTTTTCATGTTTTCTGAAACACAGGTACCCTATGGAAAAACTGTCTAATACATTCATTTTGGATGCTCTGTTTATAGAAGCAATATGCCAGGACTAGTCTGTATAGTTATTGATGACAAGTTTTTTTCCACTAGCATCTAGACTTTATTTTTCAAAACATCTTTACATTGCTTTGCTAAGTAAGGAGAAACATACTATGGGTGGAAAATGTAGATGGATCACCACATAATACACAAAAATATAGTCAAAACCTCAGTTCCAAAGTTGGGGAGAAATAGGGTCCCAGTAAATAAGAAAGTAAATTCTAGGCAAGGAAGTAACACCAAATTTGTAGACGATTAAATCCTTCCTAATGAGACCCAAGCTTATCTGGAGTATAGTGAGAGCTCACTGGTAGACACCCCAGTGCTGACACTTGCGAACCAGATAAAAGATAATAGCTTCAGACTTGAAAACCAAATGGGGTTACTGGTGACCAAGTTATCCAGAATGACTGGGGCCATATTCCATTAATCAAAGCCACTACTACTGCTCAATATTCAGGCATGTCTCTCCCAAATAAGTCTATAGTATCAAACTTACCCATTTAATGGTCAGCATTCTCCCTCTGATATGCCTAAGAAAGACTTCATTTTAATCCTGAACACATTACACATCCTAAATCATGGTTCTTTTAGGGTAGGTTCTAGGTTTTACTGCTTAATATGCTTATTCAATGGCTCTATAGGAAATTATTCATCTATTCATTCATTGATCCATTATTTAATGTGCACCCACTATTAGTAAAAAGTTTCACAAATCATTAGGGCTGCAAAAGTTATTAAGATTGCCAGAGTTTTTGTCCCTATGTAACTCAATGTACCAGGAGATACAAAATAGCAGTCTATAAAATAAAGTGTGACTAGTACCATAATCAAGGAACTATGGAATGTCATAGATGCAAAGAAGGCAACTCACTGAAACATGAGGATTCAGGGAAGACTTTCTGGAGGAAGCAAGATGCTTGCAGTTAAGTCTTTATATAATTACTCTAGCTAACTGAAGAGTGGATTGGTGAGAAGGGAGTAGAGGCAGAAAGATCATTTAGAATGCCAAAATAGTAATCTGGGCAAAAAATGATGGTGATATGAACAGGGAAGTAAATAAAAGACAATTTTAATAGACAGGAGGTACAATTTGCACTAGTGTTTGCTTAGATAGAAGGACTGAAGGAGAGATGTTGTTGAGAATGATGCTCAGTTTTCTGGTTTGGACAACTGAGTGGATAATTGGGTCAATTAAAGAGAGCAGATATTATGTTGAAATGTTGAAAAAGGAAAACAAGGCTGGGGCCATCATGTTGCCTTATTTCAAGCTATATTACAAAGCTCTGATCACCAAGACGGCATGGTACTGGCACAAAAACAGACACATAGACCAATGGAACAGAATAGAGAGCCCAGATATAGGCTCCCAACACTACGGTCAACTAATCTTTGACAAAGCAGGAAAAAATATCCAATGGAAGAAAGACAGTCTCTTCAATAAATGGTGCTGGGTAAATTGGACTGTTATATACAGGAGAATGAAACTGGACCATTCTCGCACACCATACACAAGAAAAACTCTAAATGGATGAAAGACCTCAGTGTGAGACAGGAATCCATCAAAATCCTAGAGGAGAACATAGGCAGTAACCTCTTTGACATTGGCCACAGCAACTTCTTTCAAGACACATCTCCAAAGGCAAGGGAAACAAAAGTGAAAATGAACTTTTGGGACTTCATCAAGATAAAAAACACAGCAAAGGAAACAGTCAACAAAATAAAGAGGCAACCCACAGCATGGGAGAGGATATTTGCAACTGATACTACAAAGCGTTGATATCCAAGATCTATAAAGAGCTTCTCAAACTCAACATCTCAAAACCAGGTAATACAGTCAAAAATGAGCAGAAGACATGAGCAGACACTTTTCCAAAGAACACATACAAATGGCTAACAGACAAATGAAAAAGCTTCATCACTAGCTATCAGGGAAATTCAAATCAAAACCAACTCAAGATACCACCTTATACCAGTCAGAATGGCAAAAATTGGTAAGTTGGAGAAGTTGTGGAGAGAGAACGCTCTCACACTGCTGGTGGAAATGCAAATTGGTGCATCTGCTTTGGAAAACACTGTGGAGGCTTCAAAAAATTAAAAGTAAATCTACCATAATCTAGCAATTGCACTACTGGGTATTTACTCCAAACATACAGAAGTAGTGAAAGAAGGGTCATATGAACCCCAATGTTCATAGTAGCAATGTCCACACTAAAGTAGAGGTATCCTTCAACAGATGAATGGGTAAAGAAGATGTGGTCCATATACACAGTGGAATATTACTTAGTCATCAGAAAGGATGAATAAGGCATCCTTATTTGCATCCACGTGGATAGGACTGGAGGAGATTATGCTAAGTGAAATAAGTCAAGCAGAGAAAGTCAATTATCGTATGGTTTCACTTATTTATGGAACATAAGGAATAGCATGGAGGACATTAGGAGAAGTAAGGGAAAAAAGAAGGGGGAGGGGAAATCAGAGTGGGAGACCAACCATGAGAGACTATAGACTCAGAAAAACAAATGGAGGGTTTTAGAAGGGATGGGTGTGGAGGGATGTGTTAACACAGTGATGGGTATTAAGGAGGGCCTGGATTGCATGGAGTACTGGGTGTTATACTTAAACAATGAATCATGAAAACAGTACATCAAAAACTAATGATGTACTGTACGGTAACTAACATAACACACACACACAGAAAGATCAGCAAGATAAAACAAAACAAAACAAGACATGATAAATGTGAATTACGTGCAGGAGAACCAAAAAGACATTGTGTAGATTGCTGGAGAGTCAATTACTATAATCAGTAAGTAAGTCATAATGAAGTCCTAGAAATCAACAGTGCTCAATATCCTTCCAGGTATTGTATTGATATGTTCATAGTTTAGCTTGGTTTTGATAACTTAAAAGATAACAACTAGTACTGATTTTTTTTTTTGAAGAGGTGAGAAATAAAAATTCTCATGCATATTCTAAGATACTGATGTAGGTTCTCTTGAACCACTTTATAGGGCTTTGAGTATGGTCTAGAAATTTTATAGAAAGGACAACCTATACATTTTTTGTCATTTCCTTTGGTGTGGAATTGCATTTTTTGTGTGATTGTTATATTTAAAAATATTTTTCAAAAACAATGCTGAGATTTTAATAGTGGGATTTAAGGATTAAATGGATTACAAATTTTTTTTTAAGATTTTATTTATTCATTTGACAGACAGAGATCACAAGTAGGCAGAGAGGCAGGCAGAGAGAAAGGGAAGCAGGCTCCCTGCTGAGCCGAGAGCCCAATGCGGGGCTCGATCCCAGGACCCTGGGATCATGACCTGAGCTGAAGGCAGAGGCTTTAACCCACTGAGCCACCCAGGTACCCCTACAGATTTGTTTTTAAAGGAAATTGGTGGGGGTATAAACTCAAGATGTACTGATCTTAGTGTTTCCACAGTGAACAGTTTATTATTAGTAGGCACTCTGATTATGTAAGAAATACCTTAGTTTTATATATTTGATTTTCAAAATATTTCTATTCTATATTGTAAAATATTTTGTGTTTACAAAATACAAGTGTGTTGCACATCCACATTTTTACATAGTACTGCTAAATTAATTGCCATTAGATAAGTTTCCCTTGGGTAGTTTAGGAGATGAAGGTGGAGAGTTTAGGGAAGTGTTAGGTTTAGCATTACAGAACAGCATTGTAGAAGTTCAGGTAGTTTTGGTTTCTGGTATGTTTATGTTTATATAATACTTCAATTTTTTTTCAAAGCACTCCATATACAGAGACCCATAAACTCTAATGGCCTTAATTTTCATTATTTGGCCCTATTATTTATTATACTCTTATCATTTACTTAAGTGCTTTTCAGATGATATATGCCTGAAAATATGATTGAAATTTTTTGAATTTTTAATATGATACTCTAAGTTAAAAGTTTTCTGATTTTAATTATTTCTACAGCAGACTATATTGTCTTTTATTTGATTAGTGAAGTTATGCTCTCCCAGATTTATTCATATAATCTACACAAAAGAAGATTCACATATTACTTGTGCAGGCTGATGACCTTTTGCATTATGTACACTTGTGTAACTACTACCACAATCAAGATACAGTAAATTTTCATCACTGATTTCAAGCCATCTTTTCTCACTATAGTTTGCCTTTTCTGGAATTTCACATAAATGAAGTGAAAAAGAATGTAGTCTTTTTTGCATTTGACATTTTTTACTTAGCATAATGTTGAGGCTTATTTGTGTTGTGTTTATTAGTACTTTGTTCATTTTTAGTGGGGGTAGTATTCCAGTGGTGTAGATATGCCACCTTCTGTTTATATGTTTGTCAGTTGATGGGCATTAGAGGTTTTATTCTCAGTTGTTGGCTATCTTGAATAATGTTGTGATGGACATTATAATAGAAATATTTTTGCAGACTTTTTTTTCATATCTCTGGTATAAAAACTTTGGAGTGAAATTTCTGGGTTGTATGATATATATATAGGGTGTATATGTAAGGTGTGGTAGGTAAGACACTGCCAAATTATTTTCCAAAGTAGCTATACCATTTCATATTCCATTGGCAATGCAGGTGTTCTAGGAGTTATATATCAGTAATACTTCATATTGTTAATTGTTTGAATGTTATTGTGAGGTATTAATATTATTATTAGTAGTAGTTTAGTAATTAGTAACACTAGTAATTACTAATTTACTGAAGTTTTAAGTTATGGATTAGCACATGACAAAAATATGTCTCTGCTGAAAAGACAATGAAGGTAAATTTTATTTGAGCTCCAGTCTGGTCAGTTACCAGCACAGACTTGGAATACATGAGCCCTGGTTTTATTTTACTAAAATATTTTCCTTTTCATAAAGTGAAATATTAAAATGTGCTAGTTTCAGTTTGATAATTTAAATGCTGCCATTTTAATGTTTCTTACCATAAATCTATTTTATAGCATTCAGTGTCATCCTTCATATCTTGGATAAAAATGTTTTTGTCTCCTTTCTAACTTGGAAAACATGTACACATGTGTGTTTTTCTTCTGCTGCTTAGAGTGGGTTGGTAATAAATTTTTTTACTCATTTTTTCCCCTTAGCGTACTTGCAATTCTATATTATGTAAGGCCATCTAGCTGTTGGAAACTTTTTAATAATGTATGATATTATCACAAAGATTTCATTCTCTTACTTTTAAAGATGGAGTTCTACTAAATTATGAAGTAAATGATCACATTTGACACGTAATGTTTTTAAGAAGTCTGTACAAAATTCTTCTGTTAGTAAAGGTAGCTATTATCTCTATGATTATGATCTTGAACTGATTATTTTACAATAGTATGACATTTAACAAGTATCTGACTTCTTTTATTATAGTTTTGATACTATGCAAGATACTAGTCCTATGAGGAGTTTACAATTCAATGAAGGAGAAAACAAAAACCCAAATCCTAGTAATGTAAATTAGTATATACTGTAGATAGGAATCCTTTCTTTTTCCTTCTTCCATATGAAAAGAGCCTATTCCTGCCTAGGGGGTTTCTTGTTTCTTCTGTGCAAAGAGGCAGAGTGAGCATTCTGCTAGTGAGATTTGTCATAGTTCCACATTTCTCAGTGAGATAGAGTGAAAATATCATAGAACCTGAGCATGTGAGGTATGGTGATTCTGCTCTTTTTGGAACAATAGGAAGCAGAGGCCTAAGTATAATCCATGTGTGGATTCAAGCTCTCTCTAGTGTGTGCTGTCCCAAGATATGATTAAAGGAGAAGGAAATAGCAGCAAGCCCATCTGGGCCTTCTGAGCTCTGTCTTCTACCTAGCCGTCATTAGTGATGGTGACATTTTGGTTCCAACTGCTGACTCTTGCCTTTTTCTAAGTCGACTCAACACCCATATGGAGAACCACATGTCATTCACTGGAACCCTTCAAAGATTCCAACTAATGGTACATATCAGGAGCTATATTGACATAAGTTGTCACCTGTCATATTTTATTAGTTGCTGAAATACTTATTCTTGCAGATTATCTCCTGAACTAGATTGTTAGCATTGAAGCTGTCTTCTTGCTCAAAGTTATGCCATGTCCCTACCTGTGGGAAGTTTCTGCATTCTGCACTATTGAGCTTAGTTGTGGCCATATGACTTACTTTGTCAGTGATCTGTGAGAGGAAGTGACAGGTGATATTTCTTGGCAGAGCCAGCATATGATTTTTTATTTTTCCTTCCACAATCATGTAAGCATGTATTTAAAAGGAGTTTCTGTCAGCTTAAGCCCTTGAGTGAAGACCATGTGGAACAGAGCCCCTTGAAAATCTGCATTGAAGATGCAATATGAAAATAAATTTATTGCTTTAAGCTGCTAAGGTTTGGGGGTTTGTTAGCATAGTACACACATATATATATATGTGTGTGTGTATGTACTATGCTGACTCATACAGTTTCCTACTCCTTGAAAAAGGATTTATTCGTCAAATACATTGTGATGTTGGATGTCAAGGGGAAATGTCAACATTTAAAAAATAGCTTTATCTGGAGTGGGTAAGGATGGGAGGGGAGGAGTTCTACATTAAATCAAGTATTTAGCACATAACATATACCTACTTCTGAAGAGTCAAATGAGCTATTCATGTTTGTTCATATCAGATTACCCAGTAGAGATCAGAATGTATGGGAACTGCCACAGGCAACTATGTGTTGATGGTGGAATAAGCAGAAGGAACTAAAGCTGGGGAGGGAGTAGGTAATTAAGACAACATGATCACTGTCCAAATTTAAATGATGACTTCTGGGTGAATGGTAGTTTCAAAGAAGAAAAAAAGGAGGAATCTGCCAATAATCTAGTTAGCAAGACCTAACACATTCCATTTGGTTAGAATTCACAATTCACTGTTTATATGTATCTTTATTCTTCTTTAGCTATACTTGACATTTTTACTTTTCCTTTTGTATTAGGTTTCATTTCAAAAACATAAATACTAGCCACATTAGAATTTGTAAGGAACTGTCTAAGAAACATGTTCAATGTTTTATAAGTGTCAGGGTTATGATATCTTCTCCAGTTTTCTTAATTTTAGCCTTCCATTATTACACACAAAATCACAATGCAAAAGGGCAGATATTGAGCTTTCTGGTGTTTATCTTTGAAGGCTTTTCTTGTTATTTGATAGGATATACCAAATCAATGAGATGAAAGATAAAAACCATGATCATTTCAATAAATGCAGAAAAAACATTTGACAAAATTCAACATTCATTTATAATAAAAACTCTCAACAAAGTGGGTTTAGAGGGAACTGACCCCAATGCAGTAAAGGCCATATATGGCAAACACACAGCTAACATAATGGTGAAAAACTAGGTTTCTCCTCTAAGATCCATAAAAAGACAAACATGCCCACTCTTGCCACTTATACAATATAGTATTGGAAAGTCCTAGGCAGAGAAATTAGGTGAAACAAAAGACACTCAGAAAGTAAACCTGTCACTATTTGGAGATGACATTATATATAGAACACCCTGAAGATTCCACCAAAAGACTGTGAGATCTAATAAATGAAGTCATTGAAGTTTCTGGAAAATAAAGTTTCTGGATATAAAAATCAAATAAAAATCTGTATTTCTCTACACTAATAGTAAACTATCAGAAAGGAATTAGTAAAATCCAACTTAAATTATATCAAAAAGAATAAAATGCCCAGAAACAAATTTAACCAAAGAGATGAAAGATATATACTCTGAAAACTATGAAACAAAAGTGAAGGAAAATTAAGTCACAATTAAGTGCAAAGATATTCCACACTCATGGATTGGAAGGATATTACTAAAGTATCCAAGCAATCTATATATTCAATGAAATCTCTATCAAAATTCTAATGGCATTTCTGACAAAAGAGAAAAGAATCCCATGATTTGTATGGAATCATGAAAAACTCAATAGCCAAAGAAATCTTCAGAATGACAAAACTGGAGGCATCACACTTCCTGATTTCAAAATATGTTATAAAGCTATAGTAATCAAAGTTACTATATTATAGTATATAAAATACTGTATTATTATAGTATATAAAATACTATGAATGGATAAAGAAGATGTGGCACACACACACACACACACACACACACACACACAATGGAATATTATGCAGCCACCAAAAGCCTGAAATCTTGCCATTTACAACAATGTGGATAGAACTAGAGGGTATTATGCTAAACAAAATAATTATCATATGATCTCTCTGATATGAGGAATTTGAGAGGCAGGGCAGGAGATTGTGGGTGGAAGGCAGGGGAAAATGAAACAAGATGGGACCAGGGAGGGAGACAAACCATAGGAGACCCTTAATTTCAGGAAACAAACTGAAGGGTGCTAGGGGATGAAGGGGGAGGGATAGGGTGGTTGGGTTATGGACATTGGGGAGAGTATGTGCTGTGGTGAGTGCTGTGAATTGTGTAAGACTGATGATTCACAGACCTGTACCCCTGAAACAAATACATTATATGTTAATAAAAATAAATAATTTTTTAAAAATAATGTATTAAATTATATTACATATTATATGTATATTATATTATGAAAAAGACACATAGATCAGTAAAACAGAATAGAGAGCCAAGAAATAAGCCCATTCAATAAGGTAAATTAATCAATGACAAAGGAACCAAGAATATATAAAAGTGGGAAAGGACAGCCTCTTCAATAAATGGTGCTGGGAAGATTGGAGAGCCACATACAAACTAATTAAATTAGAACACTTTCTTACATCATATCCCAAAACTTCAAGTGGATGAAAGACTTGAACACAATATACTTGAAACCATAAAACTTCTATACAAAAACCTAGGTAATAAGCTCCTTGGGATCAGCTTTGGCAATGTTTTTTTTTTTTTTTTAATTTGACATCAAAAGCAGAAGCAACAAAAGCTAAAAATAAGTGGGACTATATTAAACTAAAAAAAAAAAAAAAAACACAAAACAAACTTTGCCCAGCAAAGCAAACCAACAAAATGGTTGGAAAGGTAACCTACTGAGGGCACCTAGGTGGCTCAGTCAGTTAGGCATCTGCCTTTGGCTCAGGTAATGATTCCAGGGTCCTGGGATTGAGCCCCACATCAGGCTCCCTGCTCAGCAGAGAGCCTGCTTCTCCCTTTCCCTTTGCTGCTCCCTAGCTTGTACTTTCTCTCTTTCTCTGTCAAATAAATAAAATCTCTGGGGAAAAAAAGGCAAATTACTGAATGGGAGAAATATTTGCAAATCATATCTGCTAAGGAGTTAATATCCAAAATACATAAAGAAATCCTACAATAGCAAAGATTCAAAAATTTGATTAAAAATAGGCAGAAGATCAGAGTAGACATTTTTTCAAAGAAGGCATACAGATAGTCAACAGGTATATGAAAGTTTCTTAACCTCGCTAATTCGGGAAACTTAAATCAAAGTACAAAGAGATATCACTTCACACCTGTTAGAATGTCTATTATCAAAAAGGTTTAACAAAGAGGAGTCAAGATGGTGGAGAAGTAGCAGGCTGAGACACATCAGGCAGCTGTAGATCAGCTAGATAGCTTATCAAACCATTCCGAACACCTACGAATCCAAAAGGAGATCAAAGAGAAGAAGAGCAACAATTCTAGAAACAGAAAATTGACCACTTTCTGAAAGGTAGGACCAGCGGAGAAGTGAATCCAATGCGAGGGGAAGATAGACCCCGGGGGGAGGGGCCAGCTCCTGGCAAGCAGCAGAGCAATGGAGCACAAAATTAGGACTTTTAAAAGTCTGCTCCATGGAGGGACATTGCTCCAGAGGCTAAACTGGGGTGAAGACCTCATGGAGACAGCGTGGCCTCAGGTCCCACAGGGTCACAGAAGGATCGGGGGTGTCTGAGTGTCACAGAGCTCACAGGTATTAGAGTGGGGAAGCTGGCTGCAGAGACAGAGCTGAAGAGTGAGCTCTCAACTTGGGGTTACCTTGAAACATAATCCATGACACAGGCCAATGCTCTGTGCGTGGGGTCCCCACAAGATCCGGGGAGACTCCGACCTGGGAGAGCCCAGGGATTTGTGGGGTTTGGAGACTCCAGGCGGGGCTCTGTGCCAGAGACAGAGATGCTTGGTCACAGGCTGGGTGACCTCGGAGCGCAGGCAGAGGCCAGTGAGATGGGAGTGATTGCGCACGATTTTCTCCAAGCGCGGCTGGAGGTGGGGAGACAGGAGTGATTAAGCGCTTTTCTCTGAAGGCGCACTGAAGAGTGGGGCCCCAAGCTCTCAGCTCCTCCGGGTCGGAGATTGGGAGGCCACCATTTTCATTCCCGTCCTCCGGAACTCTACGGAAAGTGTTCAGAGAACAAAAGCTCCTGAAAGCGAACCCGAGAGGATTACATAGCCCAGCCCCTGATAAGGGCGGTGCAATTCCGCCTGGGACAGAGACACTTGAAAATCACTACAACAGGCCTCTCCCCCAGAAGATCAACAAGAAATTCAGCCAAGACTAAGTTCACTTATCAAGGAGACAGCGGAATTCCAGAGGAGGAGAAAGCAAAGCATGGAATTCATGGCTTTCTCCCCATGAATCTTTAGTTTTGCAAAGCTAATTAATTTCTTTAAATTCTTTTTTCTCTTCTGCTAATTTTTTTTAACTTTTACCCTTTCCTCTTTTAACATTTTTTAACTAGTTTATCTTAATAACTTTCTTAAAAAAAATCTTTTTTTAACATTTATTATTATAGTCATATTTTATCCTTCATTGTATCTAACTTTATTCTTTGTATACACATAGGGTTTTTTTTCTTCTAAAAAATTTGGGGTACAACTTCCTCTAATAGATCAAAATACACCATAAATCTAGCACTGGGCTTGTTCTAGTCTCCAGCCCAAGCAAGTTCTCCCTACTTTCTTTTTTTTAATTCTCCCTACCAACTTACCTTATCAACTCCTTTGTTAGAAATTTAAAAAAATTTTTACCCTTTTCTGAACTTCTTTTAACCCCCTTTCTCCCCCACGCCACGATTTGGGGTCTCTTCTGATTTGGTTAAAGCACATTTTCTAGGGTCTTTGCCACCCTTTTAGTATTTCATTTGCTCCTTCATATATTCTTATCTGGACAAAATGACAAGGCAGAAAAACTCACCACAAAAAGAAGAACAGGAGGCAGTACCGAAGGCTAGGGACCTAATACAGACATTGGTAATATGTCAGATCTAGAATTCAGAATGACGATTCTCAAGGTTCTAACCAGGCTCAAAAAAGGCATGGAAGATATTAGAGAAACTCTATAGGGAGAAATAAAAGCCCTTTCTGGAGAAATAAAAGAACTAAAATCTAACCACGTTGAAATATAAAAGCTATTAATGAGGTGCAATCAAAAATGGAGGCTCTTACTGCTAGGATAAATGAGGCACAAGAAAGAATTAGTGATATAGAAGACCAAAGGACAGAGAATAAAGAAGCTGAGCAAAAGAGAGACAAACAACTACTGGACCACGAGGGGAGAATTCCAGAGATAAGTGATACCATAAGATGAAACAACTATTAGAATAATTGGGATTCCAGAAGAAGAAGAAAGAGAGAGGGGAGCAGAAGGTATATAGGAAAGATTTATCATAGAGAATTTCCCTAATATAGCAAAGGGAACAAGCATCAAAATCCAGGAGGTGCAGAGAATCCCCCTTAAAATCAATAGGAATAGGTCCACACCCCATCCTCTAATAGAAAAATGTACAAGTCTTAGGGACAAAGAGAAAATCCTGAAGGCAGCATGGGACAAGAAGTCTGTAACATACAATGGTAAAAATATTAGATTGGCAGCAGACTTATCCACAGAGACCTGGCAGGCCAGAAAAAACTGGCATGATATATTCAGAGCATTAAATGAGAAAAACATGCAGCCAAGAATACTATACCCAGCTAGGTTATCATTGAAAATAGAAGAGAGATAAAAAGCTTCCAGGACAAACAAAAACTGAAAGAATTTGCAAACACCAAACCAGCTCTACAGGAAATATTGAAAGCAGTCCTCTAAGCAAAGAGAGACCTTAAAAGTATTAGATCAGAAAGGAACACAGACAATATACAGTAACAATCACCTTAAAGGCAATACAATGGCACTAAATTCATATCTCTCAATAGTTACCCTGAATGTAAATGGGCTAAATGCCCTAATCAAAAGACACAGGGTTTCAGAATGGATAAAAAAACAAAACCCATCCATATGCTGCCTACAAGAAACTCATTTTAGACCTGAAGACACATCCAGATTGAAAGTGAGGGGGTGGAAAAAAATTTACCATGCTAACGGACATCAGAAGAAAGCTGGGGTGGCAATCCTTATATCAGATCAATTAGATTTTAAGCCAAAGACTATAATAAGAGATGAGGAAGGACACTATATCATACTCAAAGGGTCTGTCCAACAAGAAGATCTAACAATTTTAAATATCTATGCCCCTAACATAGGAGCAGCCAACTGTATAAACCAATTAATAACAAAATCAAAGAAACACATTGACAAGAATACAATAATAGTTGGAGACTTTAACACACCCCTTACTGAAATGGACAGGTCATCCAAGCAAAAGATCAACAAGGAAATAAAGGTCTTAAATGACACACTGGACCAGATGGACATCACAGATATATTCAGAACATTCCATCCCAAAGCAACAGAATACACGTTCTTCTCTAGTGCCCATGGAACATTCTCCAGAATAGATCACATCCTGGGTCATAAATCAGGTCTCAACCAGTATCAAAAGATTGGGATCATTCCCTGCATATTTTCAGACCACAATGCTCTGAAGCTAGAACTCAATTACAAGAGGAAATTTGGAAAGAGCCCAAATACATGGAGACTCAACAGCACCCTTCTAAAGGATGAATGGGTCAACCGGGAAATTAAAGAAGAATTGAAAAAAATCACGGAAACAAATGATAATGAAAACACAATGGTCCAAAATCTGTGGGACACAGCAAAGGCAGTCCTGAGAGGAAAATATATAGCAATACAAGCATTTCTCAAGAAACAACACAACCTAACCCTACAGCTAAAGGATCTCAAGAAAGAACAACAAAGAAAGCCTAAAACCAGCAGGAGAAGAGAAATAATAAAGATCAAAGCAGAAATCAATGAAATAGAGACCCAAAAAAAAAAAAAAAAAAAACAAAAAAAAAAAAAAAAACCACAATAGAACAAATCAATGAAACTAGGAGCTGATTCTTTGAAAGAATTAATAAGATTGATAAATCCCTGGCCATACTTATCAAAAAGAAAAGAGAAAGGACCCAAATAAATAAAATCATGAATGAAAGAGGAGAGATCACAACCAACACCAAAGTAATACAACAATTATAAGAACATATTATGAGCAACTCTATGCCATCAAATTTGACAATCTGGAAGAAATGGATGCTTTCCTAGAGACATATAAACTGCCAAAACTGAACCAGGAAGAAATAGAAAACCTGAATAGGCCCATAACCAGTAAGGAGATTGAAACAGTCATCAAAAATCTCCAAACAAACAAAAGCCCAGGGCCAGATGGCTTCCCAGGGGAATTCTACCAAACATTTAAAGAAGAATTAATTCCTATTCTCCTGAAACTGTTCCAAAAAATAGAAATGGAAGGAAAACTTCCAAACTCATTTGATGAGGCCAGCATCACCTTGATCCCCAAACCAGACAAGGATCCCATCAAAAAAGAGAATTACAGACCAATATCCTTGATGAACACAGATGCGAAAATTCTCACCAAAATACTAGCCAATAGGATCCAACAGTACATTAAAAGGATTATTCACCACAACCAAGTGGGATTTATTCCAGGGCAGCAAGGTTGGTTCAACATCTGCAAATCAATCAATGTGAAACAATACATTAACAAAAGAAAGAACAAGAACCATATGATACTCTCAATAGATGCTGAAGAAGCATTTGACAAAGTACAGCATCCCTTCCTAATCAAAACTCTTCAAAGTGTAGGGATAGAGGGCACATACCTCAATATTATCAAAGCCATCTATGAAAAACCCACGGCAAGTATCATTCTCAATGGAGAAAAACAGAGCTTTTCTGCTAAGGTTAGGAACATGGCAGGGATGTCCGTTATCAGCACTGATATTCAACATAGTATCAGAAGTCCTAGCCTCAACAATCAGACAACAAAAAAAATTAAAAGCATCCAAATCGGCAAAGAAGAAGTCAAACTATCATTCTTTGCAGACGGTATGATACTATATGTGGAAAACCCAAAAGGATCCACTCCAAAACTGCTAGAGCTTGTACAGGAATTCAGTAAAGTGTCGGGATATAAAATCAATGCACAGAAATCAGTTGCATTTCTTTACACCAACAACAAGACAGAAGAAAGCAAAATTAAGGAGTCAATCCCATTTACAATTTCACCCCAAACCATAAGATACCTAGATACATAGATAACCTAACCAAGGAGGCAAAGAATCTGTACTCAGAAAACTATAAAGTACTCATGAAAGAAATTGAGGAAGACACAAAGAAGTGGAAAAATGTTCCATGCTCCTGGATTGGAAGAACAAATATTGTGAAAATGTCTATACTACCTAAAGCTATCTATACATTTAATGCAATGCCTATCAAAATTCCATCCAATTTTTTCAAAGAAATGGAACAAATAATCCTAAAATGTATATGGAACCAGAAAAGACCTCGAATAGCCAAAGGAATATTGAAAAAGAAAACCAAAGCTGGTGGCATCACAATTCCAGACTTCAAGCTCTATTACAAAGCTGTCATCATCAAGATAGTATGGTACTGGCACAAAAATAGACACATAGATCAATGGAACAGAATAGAGAGCCCAGAAATAGACCCTCAACTCTATGGTCAACTCATCTTCCACAAAGCAGGAAAGAACATCCAATGGAAAAAAGACAGCCTCTTCAACAAATGGTGTTTGGAAAATTGGACTGCAACATGCAGAAAAATGAAATTGGACCATTTCCTTACACCACGCATGAAAATAGACTAAAAATGGATGAAGGACCTTAACGTGAGAAAGGAATCCATCAAAATCCTTGAGGAGAACACAGGCAGCAACCTCTTCGACCTCAGCCACAGCAACTTCTTCCTAGGAACAACGCCAAAGGCAAAGGAAGCAAGGGAAAAAATGAACTATTGGGACTTCATCAAGATCAAAAGCTTTTGCACAGCAAACGAAACGGTCAATGAAACCAAAAGACAAATGACAGAATGGGAGAAGATATTTGCAAACGACATATCAGATAAAGAGTTAGTATCCAAAATCTATAAAGAGCTTAGCAAACTCGACACCCAAAGAACAAGTAATCCAATCAAGAAATGGGCAGAGGACATGAACAGACATTTCTGCAAAGAAGACATCCAGATGGCCAACAGACACATGAAAAAGTGCTCCACATCACTGGCCATCAGGGAAATACAAATCAAAACCACTATGAGACACCACCTCACGCCAGTCAGAATGGCTAAAATGAACAAGTCAGGAAATGACAGATGCTGGCAGGGATGTGGAGAAAGGGGAACTCTCCTACACTGTTGGTGGGAATGCAAGCTGGTGCAACCACTCTGGAAAACAGCATGGAGGTTCCTCAAAAAATTAAAAATAGAGCTACCTTATGATCCAGCAATTGCACTACTGGGTATTTACCAGTATTATTTACCAGTAAATACCCAGTAAATACTGGGTATTTACAAATAAATACTGGGTATTACCAGTATTTACAAACGTAGTGATCTGAAGGGGTACGTGCACCTGAATGTTTATAGCAGCAATGTCCACAATAGCCAAGTTATGGAAAGAACCTAGATGTCCATCAACAGATGAATGGATAAAGAAGAGGTGGTATATATATACAATGGAATACTATGCGGCCATCAAAAGAAATGAAATCTTGCCATTTGTGACAACATGGGTGGAACTAGAGGGTATTATGCTTAGTGAAATAAGTCAGAGAAAGACAACTATCATATATTTTCCCTGATATGAGGAAGTGGAGATGCAATGAGGGTGGGGGTTAAGGGGGTAGGAAAAGAATAAATGAAACAAGATGGGATCAGGAGGGAGACAAACCAAAAGAAACTCTTAATGTCATAAAACAAACTGAGGGGGGTGGGGGAGAGGGGTGTTGGGAGAAGGTGGTGGGGTTACATTATATGTTTAAATAAAAAAATTTTTTAAATAAAAAAAAAAGTAAGAAAAAACGGATTAACAAGTATGGGTGAGGGGGCACCTGGGTGGCTCAGTTGGTTAAAGCCTCTGCCTTCAGCTCAGGTCATGATCTCAGGGTCCTGGGATCAAGCCCGGCATTGCAGAGAGCCTACTCTCCCCTTTCTCTCTGCGTTCCTCTCTGCCTATTTGTGATCTTTCTCTCTGTCTCTCTCTCTCTCTCTGTTAATAAAGAAAGAAAGAAAGGAAGAAAGAAAGAGAGAAATATCTTTAAAATAAGTATTGGTGAGGATGTGGAGAAAAGGGAGACCTTGCACATTGTTGGTAGTAATGTAAAT